>JBAWUJ010000093.1:0-286434 GCA_037176705.1 Molossus alvarezi
AAGAGCTTTGGATCCCTGACCCTGTTTTGAACTGAAGGGCCCTTCCAGTTCCAGTGCTGACCCAGGGTGCCAGGGGAGCCCCGCTGTCTTCAGATGCAGTGGAACTCACCTTGTGGCCCTGGCTCTGTGCTGGGCAGCTGCTAAGAAGCAGCAAGGAGCAGCAAGTGTCTCTGCTGAGCCAGCGAGCCCACACTGAGTAGCTAATGTCCTGATGTGGGTCCTTGAGGAGATTTCTTTGCTGCAAGAGTTGGGCTTCTAAGCAAGACTCAGGTCGCCCCCTTGCTGAAAGGCCACTGAACAAACAGTGTGGGCTTTGCTGGCCACGCCCCGCCGGCTCCTCCCACCTACTCCAGCAGGGAGAGAGGACTTCACCTTCCTCTTCTCCTGCCTCCTTTCCTCACCTGGGACTGCCCCCACATGCAGGCCCACCGACCTCTGGGGTTTTTCTGGGTATCAACCCCTGCCCTTTGCACCAGAAAGACTCATCTTATTTGTGCCAATGGAGGCACATTTACCCCTGTGAAATGGACAGCGACAGCCCTGGCCTGGGGTTGGATAGGTTGGAGCTTGGTTCCACAAAGCACACAAGTTGCAGCTCCCAGGTCGGTTCCAGGATCACACCTAGGATTCATTTAGTTTTCTGGTTGGGGTGCTTACGGGAGACAAGAAAACTATGTGTCTGTGTCCCTTGTCTTTGTCTCTCTCCCTCCTATTATTTCTCTTTCTCACATCATCAACTTATCCTGAGATGAGGAGTAAGCAAAGACATAGACAGTAGTCACATACTGGGCAGTGGGGCCTCCTCACATATAAGGTATTGGAGATCAAGCAGATGGTAAGGGAACACCTGTGGCTGGGGCAATGTAGCCTGTGCTCTGGCTAACCTGAATCCTCCCAGAAGGGCTCACTCCATGTGTCCCAAGTTAGCTCTCCTTCAGTCTTCCTCCACTTTCTCACCTAGCTGCTTTTCCTTCTCTCTATGTCTCCCTCCTCTCCCTCCCTGGTGTCCACATTGACCACTGTAGCAATAGGCAGTTTAAACAAAATATATCAATTTCTATTTCTAAAGATTAGTATTGATTTTTTAGAGAGACATGTAGGGAAGGAGCTTTTTTGAGCTTATATTTTTAAGAATAACCCTTCCCCAGCCTAAACAAAAATAAACTTCAGTTCTGGAAATTCAAAACTCATCCTCTGCCCTGATTCCTTGACGCCACAGCTTTTTTCCTTTGTCACTCAGTTTGTCCAGGTGAGAAATCAATGTCCAGAGACTGCGAAACACAGGGCCGAGTGCATGGCCAGGGTCACTTCACATATCCTCCTCTCTCTCCAGTCACCCTGAGCCATGGTGTTCACATAGTATTCAGGGTATGGTGCCACATGTCCTGCTTCATTGAAGATAAAGTAAAAAATATTCTTGACTAAGTAATAAACTAATATTAATAATGATGATCATCATCAATAGAAGCCCAAATGGAAAACGAGGTTCATGCTGCAGCTGGGACCGCAGAAAATGTCTGCAGTCCTATGTCCAACATGTTCCATCCCAACCTCTTTATAATAAACAGTGTTCTCACTTGGCCCTACAGGATTGGGGCACCCAAGGAGGGTGCAAAACAGCTGTGATAATCAGAAAAGGTAACTGGGGCAGAGGTACACCTTTCTATAAAAAGTCAGCTAGCTGTTTGTGGTAGGGTGGTAGGAATAACGTGATGCAAGCATCTACTTCTGGAGGGGAAGGTGGCCTGAGGGTGTGGTTCTTCGCCTGCAAGAAGAGTTCCGAGGAGCGAGACATGAGTGTGCTATTGTTTTGAGGTATATTGGACATTTCCACTCCCTCATCTTCCTTAAGGTTCCTCAGCAAGTATCTGAATGGTAATACAGTTCTCCAGATTTCTTGTATCATCATGACACCCTGATGACCTGAGGGCATGGGCTCTATTTCTCACAGCCTCAATGTTGCCATGTGGAAAAAAAATGTTCTAGCTACTGGGCAAGGCAAGGTTGAGAAACCAGCTAGAATCTTCTCACCTGTCCTGGTCTCTCTCTCCTCTTCGGGTGCCATCATCCTCACATAGTACCTCAGGAGATCACTCCACAGGTCCTTTGTAAAGATCTGGTAGAAAGAATAGAGCTGGCCCACATAAGTCATTTGTGTTGCAGTGAATTGGAGATGGAGAAGCGAGGACGCTTGAGGGGAAGGTGTAGCACTGGGCTGGCAGCACTGGGCAGTCCTTTCCTGCCCCAGGCCTGATGGTGAGGAGGAACAGTCACATATACCCAGAGAGCCACACAGATGTGTGTGAAAGGCTGTCAATCAGGCACCATGGCTATGAGGGCCCAGGAGAGGAGAAAGGCTGGGGCAGTGATTACACAGAGCAACCACTACTCCTGTCCCTCCAGCTGTCAGGTGGGGGTTCCCCAAGTTCAAAAGAAGCAGAAAAGCAAAAACTCAGCAGCCTAGTAATTCCTCTAATGGTTCCCAAGCAGGGTAGAGAATCAATCTCAGGTCATGTGGAGGGACACTGGTCCAATATGCAGAATTCCTCAGCCAGGAAAATAGTAACTGAGGACAATAAGTGCCGGATGTGTGGCTACAGAAAGCTGACTACATGCATCAAGAATCTGAATTAAAATCACAAATGGATGAAGTATGAGAGATAAATGTTTGCCAGCAGTGGCAACAGGCCTTGGGAACTGTCCAAGCCAAAAAATACTGTTTCACAAAGTCAGACAAAACCTGGTGAAAAACAGTTTTTCTTGAGAGTGCTCCAGGCCATCCTTCCAAAAGCGTAGGTGTTCAGGGCTCCTCCAGTGGCTCATTTTCTGTGCACACTAAAGCCTCCAACATTCCCTTTTCAATCCTCACACCCACTCCCGGGTGCCTGAGGGTAATGTCAAATACACCTGAGCCACATTTTTCACATTGACTTTATAAAAGACATATGCAAGTATAGCTACTTACCTTTCAAACCTGCACATGTAAGCTCCTTGTCAAATGTGCTCCTCCCCTCTCCCACCCCTGAGACATACACCCCTCAGTTATTGCTCCAGGAAAATGTGGTTTTGAGGAGATCAATGGCTAGGTGCCAGCGTGTATGGAGAAAATCATGGCAGTCTGGACAACATTAAAAAATGTCAGGATTAGCTCATGTGCAAGTGTCCTTTGCGTAGTAGGTTTAATTATTGCTTCAGAAGAAAATAAACTGTTGTTTTGTGTTTTCCTCAACTGTTAAACATTCAGATTGGCTTATGTAGTTCAAGTGGTCAAGGTTTTAATCTGTTGTCAGACATCTGACTTTGTATCTTTTTTTTCCTTTTCTTATCCTCACCTGAGGACATTTTTCTATTTTTTGTTCAGGTAGAGTGGGAGGGAGAGAGAGGAACAGAGAGAGAGAGAGAGAGACATCGACGTGAAGGGGACACATTGAGTGGCTGCACCCACATGACCGACCAGGGGCCAGGGACAAACTGCAACCGAGGTATGTGCCCTTAGCGGGAACCAAACCGGGGTCTCTCTGGACCTCAGGCCGATGCTCTAACTGCTGAGCCAAACCGGCCAGGGCTGACTTTGTATCTTTTGTAGATGCCTGATCAGGGAGCTGAAGTGATCCCCAATTTACATACATCATGCCTAGCACACTCCATGCTGTAACAACACAGGTCACACCCTCAACCTAAACCCTTTCTTTCAAGCCTGTCCCACACAGGAAAGGCAGCTCAGGCTATGAACTTTTCTCATTACATGACACTGCCTTAGCTTTTGCTTTAGCAGACATGCCAACCTAAACCATAGCTGGTGTTCTGTCATATCAATGTCAGATGTCATAGTCATATTGAATGTAACTTCCCAAGTGAAGAAAATGGAAACATAGGAGTCAGGAGCTCCTGTGCCACCCATGGATCCAGGACTCTTAAAAGTGTCTCTCAGCCCTTGCCAGTTTGGCTCAGTGGTTAGACCTTTGGACTATGAACCACAGAGTCACAGTCTTGATTCAGGTCAAGGTCCCATATGTCAGTTGTCGTTCAGTACCCAAGCCTGGTAGGGCTGCTGTGGAAGACCAACAATGGATGTGTTGCATTTACATCAATGTTTTTCACTTTCTCTGTGTCTCTATCTTCCCCCATCACTCAATCTGAAGATACATAGAAATGTGTGCTGAGGTGAGGATTATATTTAAGAAAAATTGTCTTTCACATGACCAGGGAAAAAGACTGTAAATTGAAGGTCAGTCTGTTCTTGCTTTGTCATTCCAGATAATATTTGCAAAGTAAGGAACTAAAAGTTAAGGCCTGCCATACCTGATCCCTATCTCCATACATCTGGTTCTTGGCCACGTCTGGTGGAATTCTGTCAACTGGTGGTTCACCAGCTCCTCATCATTTGATCTATTTTTTTAAAAAGCATATTTCTGGTCAAATAACCTGAGGACACAATCACATGTTGAGCTAAATCATGTCTCTTTCCGTGTTACTCAGGAATCACTGTGTAGTTAAAGAGTGCAGACGCTGAGGTGTCAGAAAAAAAGTGCAGTGGGAGCCCTGGAGTGTTGCAGTGGGTATGAGTGTGGGAGGTAAGGAGTTGTTAGACAAAAGTTTATTACATGGGATCCCAGTGCTATGAACTGGGCATATCCACATGGGGAACCCTTGGGATCACAGAAGGATGTGTGCAATGGAATCTCTGGGATGTCACAGACATTGTATGTGTTGGCAGCCACCGTTTATAAAAGCGTAGTTTGGTCATTGCATATGCTAATATCTGACAGTGTGTGGTGGGCAAAAATGTGAATTTTTGACAATAACCCTAGTCTGTCACAGTAGATTGCGGTAAGGAGAAAGAACATGGTGATATGTTGTACTGTGGACAGTGGGAGCCCAGAGATTCAGGGAGGACAGTGTGCAATAAAAGTGCTATGTTGTCAAAGTGGAAGGTGGGCTGGGGAACCTTGGGGTGTCATGCTGGAAAGAAGATTGTGGAAGCCATTTGGTGTCACAGTGGAATATGGGCAGTGGAGACAGAGGGTGTCATAAGGGAGCAGGTAATGTGAGGTCTCAGTAGAGTGAGGGCCGTGGAGATCTTGGAGCATCAAATGAACATATCTACTTCTGAAACATAACAGACCCAGCCCTCAGAGGGACTGGGCATTGCCAGGCAGGTAATTGAACAGTGTTTGTGGAATCTCCGCAAAGACATGCCCAAGCCATAAGCAGGCACACACAATGATGCTTTTTATTTATGTTTCCATATTGTGCCAGCTTTCTATGTTTGGTGTCTGTATGACTTGCCACGAGAACTCTCTTCAATTGTTTCCTGCCAGAAAAACAAGGTTGGTTTAAAACACACTTTTCTTCAAAAACTTCTTATGTGCTCTACTAACATTTGAAACAAACTGGATTAGAATGCATACTCATCTCAAATATGGGATGTTCCCTGAACACACACATAAAATAACCTCTACTCTGACTACTGCAGAGGAGTATTTAATAATCATTTGAGTTGTGGCCAATGAGCTCTGGGGTTAGAGTGTACACTTCAAATTAAAGACTCATGAGTTTGAGTCCAGTCAAGGGTAGATAAGTCAGTTGAGGTTTGGTGGAGTCCTGTGGGAGGCATTAAATCTATGTGATCCACACATTGGTTTCTCTCTCTGTCTCCCCCACTCTATCTGCAGTAAAATAGAATATATCTTCAGTGAGGATTTAAAAATCAACATCATCATCATCATGTTCATGATTTCAGGGCCATCACAGGAACAGGGTATCAATGCTGCCAATGGGATCTCTGTGGTTAGAAGATAAACATTTACTAGGACAGCAGAGGCAACTTTGGACAGGAACGTCACCTCCTTATGACACCTACCATCTATGGGCTCAGGTCATTTCCTTTCTTCCAGATCTGCACACCTACTTCATTGTCAAGGGCTTACTCAAATAGCAACTTTTTCAACGCTCTGCTCCCAAGGAATGGGAAGTCCACATTCTTCACGTGTCTTTGTGGTTCTTCTTATCCCCCAGAATCACTGGCCTCAATGCTGTGGAAACAACCCTTGTGGTGATGCGCTGTCCATGGTAAAGTGCTGACAGCAGAGGCCAGGGTAAATAAGTTCTCCGCGGTGCTGTGTCCATGCTCACGTTCCTGTCAATCTTCCCTTCCCCACTCTCCAGGCCTGAACTGACAAGAAGCAAAGACTAATAACCTGCATATTCGGGGCACTGCCTACCTGAACAACGAGGCAGTCAACACATTCCCAGAAACTCGGTTGCAGAAGCACACAGCTACAACTGTGTGAAAAGGCTTCCTTCTCTGTTCCCATCGGGGGCAGCTCTCTGAGCATCTGCAGGGCTCTCACAGGAACACAAGCAGGGCCTCCGGACATGTTTGTTTCTAGCTGTAGCAGGGAAAGAAGTGTAATTTAAGAATGCGCCCTAAATGTGACAGAAAAGGAAACCTGTCAGGTTAGGTATGTGGCCCCTTTTGTGCACTCCTTCAACTCTGCACCCTTGGGCTCCCAGAAAGACAATGAACAGCTAACACAGATCCAGGGTTGCCCAGCAGGGGCTGGCAGTGGGAAATGAACCCACTACTGCCCCCCGCTGACAATACACACCCACCCAGCTGGAAGCAGGCCCAGGACTTCTCTAAGCAGGATGTGGGTGCCCCTCCCGCCCACACCCAGCACCGCTGGCATGTTGCCCCGCCCTGCGCACCTCCTCCTTGGGGCCCCTCAGAGCCCCACCTGCTCTTCTTCCCGCCTGCAGGGCAACTTGACCAAAAGATACAGCGCGCGTCCTAGAAAGAACCCTAACTGTCCGCATGTCACAGCACGTGCCACCTCACACACAGCCAAGCTTGCGAATCCGATCCCAGGACCTGGGAAGCCTGCCAGGACCTCCCAGGGAACCATTAATCTCTCCCTGTGGACAGGGCCTGCAGGGCTGTGCAGGACTTCTCCGCAGACAGGAGCTGCTGCAGCTCCGTGATGCTGGACCCCTCACCGACCTCCCTGGATCCCAACCAGGCCTCACAGTCCTTGCCCACACCGCCAGTTAAGCGGGCGGCTGAGCGCTCCCAGGCTCTGGCCAGAGGCTGAGACTCCCAGGGGCTCTGGAGGAAACTGCGCATAGGAAGTAGCCCCACCCAGCTCTGCAAAGTGCAGGACTGACTGACCTGCACTCGCACCTTAATTTTTTTATTTAATTTTATTTTTTTTTATCCTCACCCGACAACATTTTTCCATTTTTTTGTACAGATAGGGTGGGAGGGAGAGAGAGAGAGAGAGAGAGAGAGAGAGAGAGAGAGAGAGAGAGAGAGAGAGAAACATCGACGTGAAAGAGACACATCGAGTGGCTGCCACCCGCACAACCAACCAGGACCGGGGACAAACTGCAACCGAGGTACGTGCCCTTAGCGGGAACCGAACCCGGGCCTCTCAGGACCGCAGGTCGATGCTCTAACCGCTGAGCCAAACCGGCCAGGGCAGCGCTCGCACCTTTAAAGAAATAGATGCCGAATGCGTTGCTGTGCTATGTGCTACACAGACACTCATCTGCCATCTCCTGTCTATCTTCTGCGGTTCATGTCTAGTCCTCTATCGTTTCTCATCCATCAGTCCGCTGACATGTGTCCTCACTCATCTATGTGTCACCGCTCCTGGATCGATCCTCAGTCAGCCATCTGTCGTCTCTATCAGTCCCCTCCATCTACGTGTCATCTTTCAGTCATCGGTCCCCTCTCATCTGTGTGTCATTTATCACCTCTCATCTATGTGTCCTGTATCAGTCTTCTGGCATCCCTCTATACCTGCCCTTTTTCGCTCCTATGCAATATTCAGCGGAATGATTGTTCTTAACTCAACGTAAAGATTTCTGATTCTCTACCTATACCTGCTTGATACATGACATAAAAACCAGCTGGTAACTGGGCTCCAGTCCTGCTGCACCTTCTTCTCTCCTCTCCAGGCAGCAGTGATTGTGAGGGCACGTACTTGTGAAATGCTGTCCCTCAGTCTGAGGGTGCATGTGGCCATGGTGAGACTACATGTGGGTTCTTGGAATTTTTAAGGTGAGATAATAATGGGGAAAGATGTCCTCTACATTAATCTCAATGTAGTAACCCCAGCACCACCTTCTGTCTTCAACTCTAGGCTCATCCATTACATTTTCAGCCACCTAATCACTCACGGCCCAGGGATTCTGGCCTCTCCCTACTACCTTTCCACCTTCTCAGGTTCCAGAGGTGGTGTCCAAGTCAGAAACCAACAAGTATCTGTTAGACTCTGAGCATTGGAATGTGGTGATCTCTGCAACAACCCAAGAGACCTGTGCCTAGAAGCCATTTGTCTCTTTAGATCTGATATCATGCAATTCTTATTGTTTATATTCCACTTAACGTATTATATTTTACGTACATATTTCATCCTCACTGGAGGATCTTTTTCTCTTTATCTCAGATTCAGAGGGTGGTAGAAAGAGACAGACAGGGTCAGAGAGAGATAAACAGAAACATTGATGTACATGTGACATATCAACTGGTTGCCACCCACACCATCCTGAACTGGGAGAGAAACAAATGGCAAATGAGGTACATACCCTTGACCATATTTGAACTCATGACTCCTTTGTCTGTGGGCTGACACTCTAACTGCTGAGCCAAACTGACCAGACTCTTACCACTTTTAAAGCGTCAATTCTGTTCACTTGTCAGTTTGTCTCATCACATCTCATCAAGTCTTGCAACACTTCCAGTGAGGGACCAACATCGCTGTCTTGAACAACTCTTAAACAAAAGATGTCCTCAGCTCCCAGTCTTACCCCCTTTCTTTGGGCACTGAAAGCAGTTTATATGGAATACTTGGGAAAGGCTAGTGTGACAGTCAACCTGAACCAAGACCCAAATTTTTGCTCAGTTCAGTGTTTCTATTTCACCCCTTTGAAGACTACTTCTTGACTGGATGTCCTGGCCCATTTATGCCTAATCTTTCTGCTGCCACTGCTCAATCCCTGACAATGTGCCATATGTACTTTGAAACAGCTGTATGGATCTATTTTTTACATAGCGTGAAGTTCATTCATTCCAAGTACACTCTCAGTGGATTCAGTATATTCAGAGTTTTGTAACCATCTCCGCCATCTCCTGTCTGAATATTGCCGTAACTATGAACAATCAGTCCTCATGCATCCATCTCCTAAGCCTTTGGGCATCATTAATATTATGTGGACTTGCATATCAGTGACATTCATATCAATGGGACCATAAACTTTGGTCTATTGTACTTAACTTTTCTGTTGGAAAGTGTTAGGTTGAAGTGTCCATCTTCCCTACCACAGGACCAATTTTTTTTTTTTTTATTGATTAATTTTTGTTACAAATGATTCTCCTTTCTCCCCCACTGATTCCCCCCTCCCCCTTCCCTCCCTGCCCCTTCCCCTGATTGTTGTCCATGTCCACTGTTCATGCCTACATGCATTTAAGTTCTGTTGTTCATCCCTCTCTCAGCTCCCCACTCCTTAGGGGATTGTCCTCAAACTCACAGGACCAATTTAAACCAGCTCCCTGACAAGACTTTCTTACCAAGATGCCTCTATGGCTCCTTCCCACTCTACCCAAACAAGCTAGATTGTCCCTACATTCTCTTTTATTGGCTACCTATTTCTCTTGTCTCTTAACAGTTCTTTTTACTAAGACAACAAAGCTATGTCTGACTTTTCTGCACTTTACTTTTGTGTGTTTGTGTGTGTGTGTTTTTTAGTCATATATTTTATTTAATTAATTATTTATTTATTTATTTATTTTTTATTGATTAATTTTTGTTACAGATGATTCTCCTTTTTCCCCCCACTGAGTCCCCCCCCCTTCCCTCCCTGCCCCTTTCCCAGATTGTTGTCCATGTCCACTGTTCATGCATACATGCATATAAGTTCTGTGGTTCATCCCTCTCCCACCTCCCCGCTCCTTAGGGGATTGTCCTCAAACTGTTATGTGCACTTTACTTTTGATCCGTTATCAGCCTCTTAACAGTCAGGGTCCTTGATTTCTCCTGTGTTTTGTCCTCAGTGACCGGACAATGACTAAGCATAATAGTTGATCAGTCAAAATTTGTTAATAGGAGATAACTTTGAGGACTTCAAGGTTTTCCCTTACTTAATTCTGGCCCAGACAAGGCTCACGCGAGGCCAGGAGAATGTGGCACCAGTCAAGGTAATGTCTGTTTCAACTGTGGTGGCCCCTGATTTGTCCATAAAACTTGAGGTTCAGTGTCTGAGGCCAGCCAGAATGACAGTAGCACACTGGAAAGTTGTTTTCTCCAAGCACCTGTTAGAGCTAGACATGGAGAATATGACTGCAAAGTGTGTGTGAGTCCAATGTGTCCCTGTGATAAATAGTTGTTAGTACAGTTGGGGAGTACGTCATTAAGTAATTCATTTTTTTGATTAATTTATATATTTTGTTACAGATGTTTCTTCTTTTTCCCTCACTGACTTTCACCTCCCCATCCTTTCCCACCCCATCCGCAGCTGTGCTGTTTATATCTATTGTTCATGCATACATACACATAAGGTCTGTGGTTTATCTTTCCCCCTACCCCCTCTTCTGGGGATTGTCAGTCTGTACTCCACTTCCACATCTCTGAGACTACCTCATTCCTCACACTGTTATATTCATTATATTCCACAAATAAGTGAGATCATGTGATATTTGTCTTTCTCTGTTTTACTTGTTTTACTTAGGAAGATACTTTCCAGGTCCCTCCATGTCTCTCAAAGGATAAGTGATCTTTCTTTCACACAGCTGCATAGCACTCCATTGTGTATATGTACCACAGCTATTTTATCCATTTGTCTACTGATAGACTTTTGGGGCTATTTCCAAATCTTAACTATTGTAAACGGTACTGCTATGAACTCGGGGTACATATATTTTTTCTGATTGGTGTTTCAGGCTTCGTAGGGTATATTCCTAAAATTGGGATCACTAGGTCAAATGAAAGTTCAATCTAACTTTTTTGAGGTAACACCATAGTGTTTCCCATAGTGGCGGAAACAGTCTGCATTCCCACCTGCAGTGCACTAGAGTCTCCTTTCACCATATCCTCACCAACACTTGTTGTTTGATGATTTGTTGATGGGAGCCTTGCTGACAGAAGTGAGGTGATACCTCATTGTTGTTTTAATTTGCATCACTCTGATGATTAGTGATGTTGAGCATTTCTTCATATGTTTCTTAGCCATTCATATGTCCTGTTTAGAGAGGTGTATATTTAGTTACTTAGTCCATTTTTTAATTGGGTTCATTGATTTCCTTTTGATGAGTTGTATGAGCACTCTATATACATTGGAAATTAACCCCTTATCTGATATATCATTGGCAATTATGCTCTCCCATAAAGAATGTTTCTTTTACCTTTTCATGCTTGTATCTTTTGCTGTGCAGAAGCTTTCTAGTTGAATGTAGTCGCATGTGTTCATTTTCTTATTTGATTCTGTTGCCTTAGGCAATGTTTCAGTGAAAATTCTGCTGTGCATGATGTCTGAAATTTTGTTGCCTACAGTTTCTTCTAGAATTTTTATGGATTACATTAAAATCACATTAAAGTATTTTATCCATTTTGAGTTTATTCTTGTTCCGGTTGTAAGTTGATGGTCTAATTTCATTTTTTTTTTCATGTAGCTTTCCATTTTCCCAACACCATTTATTAAAGAGGCTGTCCTTACTCCACTGTATGCTCTTGCTAACTTGTCAAATATTAATTGGGCATATAGCCTTGGGTCCATTTCTGGGTATTCTGTTCTGTTCCATTGATGTATCTGCCTATTCCTGTGCCAGAACCAGGCTGTTTTGATTACAGTGGCTTTGTCCTATAACCTGAAATCAGGTAATGTGATCCTTCCTACTTTGTTCTTCATTTTCAAGATTGCCGTGGCTATTCAAAGTCTGTTTTGGTTTTATATGAACTTTTGAAGTATTTATTCTCATTCTGTGAAGTATGTCATTGGTATTTTGATGGAGATTTCATAGAAGCTATAGCTTGCTTTTGGATAGTATGGACATTTTAATGATGTTAATTCTTCCAATTCATAAATGAGGTATGTTCTTCCACTATTTTATATCTTCCTCTATTTCTATTTTCAATGACATTAAGTTTTTGAGAATAGGTCCTTTATTTTTTTTGGTTAAATTTTTTCCTAGGTATCTTAATTTTTTGTCATGATGGTAAATGGGGTTGTTTTTTAGTTTATTTTTCTGTGACTTTATCATTGGTGTATGAGAATGCCAGCGATTTTTTGACGTTAATTTGGTATCCTCCTGCTTTGTCAAATTTATTTATTAAGTCTGGTAAATTGTTGATGGAGTCTTTGGAGTTGTATATGTATAGTATTATTTCATTTGTGAATAATGACATTTTTACTTCCTCCTTTCAATTTGGATTCCTTTTGTTTTTCCTTCCTGTCTGATTGCTGCGGCTAAGACTTCCAGTACTATGTTAAATAACAGTGGCAAAAGTGGTCATCCTTGTCTTGTTCTTGTTCATAACACAAATGCTTTTAATTTTTGACCATTGAGTATGATAGTGTCTGTAGGTTTTTTATATATGGACTTTATTATGTCAAGATAGTATCCCTTTATTTGCAGATTGCTCTATGTTTTATCAGAAATTGGTGCTGGATTTGTTGAATGTTTTTTCAAGTGTCTATTGATATGATCATATGATTTGTATCTTTCTTTTTGTTTATGTGATATATCGTGCATATTGTACCATGCTGGATTTGTTGAATGGTTTTTCAAGTGTCTATTGATATGATCATATGATTTGTATCTTTCTTTTTGTTTATGTGTTATATCGTGCATATTGTACCAGCCTTGCATCCCTGGGATGAATCCAACTTGGTCATGGTGAATAATTTTTTTGATGTAATTCTGGATTCGATTTGCTAGTATTTTGTTCAGGATTTTGGCATATGAGTTCATCAGGAATATTGTTTGTAGTTTTCTTTCTTTGTGTTGTCTTTTTCCTGTTTTGGAATTAGAATTATGCTGGCCTCATAAAACGAGTTTGGAAGTATTTATTCTTCTTGAATTTTTTGAAACAGTTTGAGGAGAATGGGTATTAGTACATTTTGAATGTTCAGTAAAATTCCCCCTGAAGCAATCTGGGCCTGGGCTTTTGTTTGCTGGGAGAGTCTTGATTACATCTTCAATTTCTTTTGTTGTGATTGGTCTGTTCAAGTTTTCTCTCTTGTCCGGGTTCAGCTTTGGAAGACTATGTGTTTCTAAAAATTTGTTCATTTCACTTAGATTGTCAAATTTGTTGCCATATAATAATTCATAGTATTTATTAACAATCATTTTATTTTTTTGTGGTGTCAGTTGTTACTTCCCCTCTTTCATTTCTGATATTGTGTATTTGGGTTTCTCTCTTTGTTTCTTGGTGAGTCTACCTAATGGTCCATCAGTCTTGTTGATCTTTTCAAAGAACCAGCTCTTTGTTTCATTTGTCCTTTGAATTTTTTTTTTTCCATCTCCATGTTATTTTTTTCTGCTCTGATCTTTACTATTACCTTCCTTCTACTTACTCTGGGGTTTTCTTTCTGTTTGCTTTCTAGTTCTTTAAGTTGCGAGGTTAGATAAGTTATTAGAAAACTTTCTTGCTTCGTGAGGTAGGCCTGTAGTGCTATGAACTTTCCTCTCAGAACTACTTTTTTTTGTGTTCATGTGTATTCTTTTACATTGGTTTCTAGAAAGTTTTTAATTTCCTCCTTGATCTCAATGGTAACTCATTCATTGTTCAATAACATGCTATTTAGCCTTCATGTTTTCTAATGTGTTTGCATGTTCTTCTTGCAATTGATTTCTAGTTGCATGCCATTGTGATCTGAGAAGATGCTTGATATAATTTTAATCTTCTTGAATTTGTAGAGACATGGTTTGTGTCCTAACATGATGTCTATTTTTGAGAAAGTCCCGTGTTCACTTTAGAAGAATATGGATTCTGCAGTTTTGGGTGTAATTTTCTGCAAATAACTATTAAATTCATTTGATCTAGTGCTTCATTTAGAGTTTGTGTTTTCTTGTTAATTTTTTGTCTAGAAGATCTATCCAATGATGTAGCAGGGCACTGAAGTCCCCTGCTTTGATTGTATTGCTATTGATTTCTCTTTGAAGTCTTCCATATTATTATTAGTATATGTTGGTGCTTTGAAATTGGGTGCATATATGTTTACCAATATTTTATCTTTCTGTTGGATAGATCCTTTCAGTATTAGGTAGTGGCCTTCTTTTTCTCTAATTATGGCCTTCATTTTGAAATCTACTTTATCAGATATGAGTGTTCTTACCCCAGTTATTTTATTTTATTTTATTTTATTGCTTTCTGTTTACTTGAAAGATTTTGTTCCATCCCTTCACTTTCAACCTATGTGAGTCTTTTGTTGTGAGAATGGTTTCTAGTAAACAACATATATGTGATCATGCTTTCTTATAAAGTCAGCTACTCTGACTTTATATGCTTTTATGGAAGCATTCAAACTATTCACATAGGTTGATAATGTACATATACTTATTTATTGCCATTTTTGTTTAGTGTGGTTTTGTTTTTCTTCTACTAATTACAGCAGTTCTTTTAGCATATTTTGCAGTGATGGTTTGGTGTTAATATATTTCCTTAACCTTCCTCTTTTTTGATCTAGGAATCTCTTTATTTGACCTTCTATTTTGACTGATAGCCTTGCTTGATAGAGCAGTCTTGGATTCAGATTCTTGTTTCTCATGACCTTGATTACTTCATGCCACTTTTTTCTGCCCTGTAGTGTTTCTGTTGAGAAGTCAGCTGAGAGCCTTATGAGGTTTCCTTTGTAGGTAACCTATTGCTTACCTCTTGCTCTCTTTAGGATTCTCTCTTTGTTTTTCAATTTTGGCATTTTAATTATTATGTGTCTTAGTATGGACCTGTTTAAGTTCTTCTTACTTGGGGCTCTCTGTGCTTCCTAAACTTGAATACCTTCTTTCTTTACCAAGTTAGGAAAGTTTTCTCTCACTATTTCTTCAAATATATTCTCAAACCCTTGCCCATTTTCTTCGACTTCAGGGACTACTATGATTTGAATGCTATTACATTTTCAGTTGTCTCACAGTTCTCTTAAGCTGTTTTCCTGTTTTTTAATTGTTTTTTCTTAAAGTTTTCTGATTGGTTGATTTTTTTCTACCTTGTCTTGTAATTCACTGTTTGAGTTCTCAGCTTCCTCTACTCTGCTGGTTAGTCCTTTCAATGTGTTCTTTATTTCTGTTATGTTATTCTTCATTTCCTTCCCCTTGCTTGGTTTTCTATGTTTCTATATCTTTACCCATGGTGATGATGTCCTTACACATACTGTTGAGCTTCCTCAAGATCATGACTCTGAACTTTACCTCTAATAATTTGCTTAGCTGCATTTCATTTATCTCATCTTTGATAGAGTTCTCTTGTTGTTTCATTTGGGATTTGTTTCTTTGTTTCACAGTTTTGGTTATCACACTGGTCTCTAGAGCCTGCCAAGTTTTTCCTGTGGGTGTTGCTGTTCTGCTGTTTGTGGCTCCCTCTACTAGGTTTGGATAAGCCTGGATGGGCCCACATTAAAGTCTTACTGTCAAGTCTTACTTTCCTGGGTAGATTTGCCAGCCCAGGAACAGTTTAGTTATCCTCTAGCTTTTATCGTAGTCTCAGTTACTCAGTACCTTGGGATGTATCCCTGGTGTTCTGTGTAAGATGATTTACACAGTGTAGGATAGATGCTGCTTGTTAATGAGGCTCAATTTGCATTTGTTTGCTTCTTCTGGGGCAGGCTGAATCTTTGAGGGGAGGGCTGCTGCTGTTCTCTGGGAAGGAGCGCACTGGCCACCTTCAATTGTGGCCACAACTCAGCAATAACTGAGTGCCCTCCAAATCCTGGGTGTCCTCACAGATTTTTAGCCCTGTTTGCCCTCCCTTTGCTGTAGTCCCCAGGTGAGTGGCTGTGGCTATTTTAGTGTTCTGTGTTGGTTTTCTGCTCTGTGGAATGGGCTTTGTCTTTAAATTCCAAGGGTGCTGCTGAGAGCTAAGCTGCTGCTGTCCGTGGGCTCCCAGCCCACCACCCTCTCGCACCTCCACATATCCTACCAATGTCCCTGCTTATATGGTCCAGTACTACTGCTTTCCTGTTGCTTTATTTCTGAGGAATTGTCTTTAATTTGGTAGTAATTCCCATTTGGTCCTGAGAGATAGTCTTTAGAGCTGCTGTTTACTCTGCCTCCATTTTCACATCCTCTATGTCTATCTTGTGTGCAGCTGGATCCTACAGGCCTTTTTGATGACTTGCATCCTGCATGTTTCATGGGAAACTGCATTGCACAGTCCATTTGGAAACCGGGCTCTATGCCTATGTTATATGCTGCTGGGTCGCACACTCTTCTCTGGTGTTTCAGAATCTCACAGGTCCCACTGGTAATTGGATGGCATAGTCCCTGCTCAGTCACACAGGACTCTCTGGTGCCCCCACACCCTACAGTTCCTGCAGGCGGGCAGCTGAATTGCACCAGTCTCTCTAGGCCTCCTAAAAGACATTTTACATCATTAGAGCATGACAAATATAATATTAAATCTGTGCACAACAGAGACCTCTATTTGCTCAGGCTGGTAAAATATCAATAGTGCTGAGGTAGCGAGGGTATATTACATTTATATCAACTAATGTTTAATAGTCATAGTTTTAGCTATAATTGATATTGAATACATGTTCAGGCACATTTTCCTAAAATGCTCTGAAATCCTGACTTTCATTTGGTTCCTAAGCTTTACACTGTCAAATGTTCTATCTGACTGAAAAATGTTAAAATAGTCCTATCCATTTAGGTCAGTGGCTGGAGAATCCTCCCTCAAATTTAAGAGTCTTGGGTTTGATTTCTACCAATGGTACATTACTCAGTAGCGGTAGAATCGAGGTCCCGATTGGGATGGTGGGGAGGAAGACAATAGATGTGTCTCTCTTATATTAAAGTTTCTCATTCTCTCTCTCTCTCTCTCTCTCTCTCTCTCTCTCTTTCTTTCACTTTATCTGAAAAAATCAATGTTAAAATACTCTAGGGTAAGATTCTTTTCAAAAATGTAAAAAAAAATCAAACAAAAAAATCCTGTCTGTGCTGGCTCAGTGGTAGTGTTGTTAACAGTACTAAATGTTACAGGTTAGTTTCCTACTAAATAGTAAGTGCCTGGTTGGCATGTTTTATCCTAAGTCCCAGTCAGGGCTCCTGCAGAAGATAACAGCTTCATGCATCTCTCTTTCTTAGTCTCCAGACCCTAAATAAAACTATGAAGATCCCTCACACACACAATAAAGACCAATGAAACACATACATTTCTGTGTACATGAACAACGAATACAATGAAACAAAAATTATTGAATAATATTTCTTTAATAAGAAAAAATGATGGCACTGCCACTTTATCCCCGAAGCAATCTATTATCTTAAAAAATGTAATAAGAAAATAATTCAAAATCATTTGAACTAATCCAAAGTCACAAGCCATAATTTCCCATTTTTTGATGGGAATTAAATGTAGTGTAAGATGCCATCTGGCTTCTTTTTTTTTCTTTTTTTTTTTTTTTATCCTCACCCGAGGCCATTTTTCCATTTTTTGTACAGATAGAGTGGGAGGGAGAGAGAGGAAGAGAGAGAGAGAGGGAAACATCGATGTGAAAGGGACACATCAAGTGGCCGCCACCCGCACGACCAACCAGGGTCAGGGACAAACTGCAACCGAGGTACGTGCCCTTAGCTGGAACCGAACCCGGGTTTCTCCGGACCGCAAGTGGATGCTCCAACTGCTGAGCCAAACAGGCCAGGGCCCATCTGGCTTCTTAAGTCTAATTCTGTGACATATTCAAGCTGTCATTTCTACTTACCACATCTCTCATATGACTGCCTGTAAGAGCCAAGGATTTGTCTTTATTTTACTTGCAATTCCTGTTTGATCTTGGGAGACTATTTGTGCAGCTTCCATTCACTTTGTCTCCATTTCCACATCCTCTATGCATATATTCTGCACAGCTGGGTCACACAGGCCTCTCTGGTGCCCCTGCACCATGCAGGACTCACGGGTAACTGGATGGCACTGTCCCTTTGGGGACCCAGGACTATGCCTATGTTATGTGCTGCTGGGTCGCACAGGTTTCTCTGGTGCTTCAACACCCTGAAAGACCTGCGGGTAACTGGATTGCACAGTCCCTGCTGGCTTTTTAAATATTCTGGTCTTAAAAAAAAATTTAAAAAAGTTGTAATATCTTTTAGTTTGGGAAACCATTAGCAGCCATTATTTGGTAGCAGTCCTGCTGAAATTAAGAAAGTATCCAACAAAAACTGAACTTGAGAGAGTGGACCTAATCTAAACAAAGAAACAAAAATAACTAAAATGCCAGGTATCATTTATTGTATACCTCTTTGACCAGGCAGTGCAAATACAGATCCTAACACTGCTATTGATCAAAATACTCTCTCAAATGACAAAAGAGTTTTCATGCAAATTTTAATGTCTAAACCATGTGACAAATTCTCCCATAAAACACAGAATGTTAGAGGCGGTGTGATACATCAAGAAGAATTTTACGTTAACATGGGCTCCAAAGGAATGTTTTCCACACTGATAAGCTGTGGCATTTGTTCCTACACATGAATCCATAAAACAGACCATGATCAGGAATACTGTTCAGATTCAATTTGCTTTCAATTTGGTTTGCAGATTTTCAGGTTAACCATAATTTTAAATAGTTCACCAATGACACATTTCACAGAACTAGAACAAATATTTTGAAAGTTCATGTGGAAGGTTATTCAAAGGCCCTGAATAACAACAGCAATCTTGCAAAAGAAGGACAAAGTTGGTGGGACCACAATACCAGATATCAGGTTATACTACAAAGCTACTGTAATAAAAAAATAAAAAAATAAAAATAAAACTGCTGCTGGCACAAGAACAGACATATGGAAGAGAACATGGAACCCAGAAATGGACCCACAACATTGTGCTCAATTAATATTTGACAAAGGAGGCAAGAAAATTCAATGGAATAAAGACAGCCTCTTTAATAAATGCTGTTGAAAAAATTGTACAGCTATATGCAAAAAAATGAAATGAGACCATCAATTTACACCACACACACACACACACACATACACACACACAAACTCAAAAGAAATAAAAGAATTAAATGTAATCTGTGAATCCATAAAAATTCTAGAAGAAAATGTAGGCAACAGTATTTCAGACATCATATGCAGCAGCATTTTCACTGATACATCACATAAGGCAACAGAAACAAAAGAGAAAATGAACACATGAAACTACTTAAAACTCAAAAACTTCTGCATAGCTAAAACAAAAACAAAGACAAAAGCAATCATCAAAATGGAAATGAAACACACTGTGTGGGAAAGCATCATTGCCAATGATATATCAGATAAGTAGTTAATTTCCAAAATACATAGAGTACTCATACAACTCAACAAAAAAAGACAAGAACCCACCTAAAAAATGGCAAAAGAACTACATAGACACCTCTCCAAACAGGACATACGTATGGCTAAGAAACATATGACGAAATGCTCAACATCACTAATCATCAGAGAGATGCAAGTTAAAACAACAGTGAGAAATAACCTCACACCTGTCAAAATGGCCACCATCAACAAATCATCAATCAAGTGTGGGCAAGCATATGGAGTAAAGGGGAATCTAGTACACTGCTGGTGGGAATGCAGATACATGAAGCCACTATGGAAAACAGCATGGTGTCATCTCAAAACATTACAAATTGAACTACCTTTTAACACAGTGATCCCATTTCTAGGAATATACCCTAAGAAGCCTGAAAGACCAATCAGAAAGAATATATGTACCCCCATGTTTTCAGCAGCACTAATACAATAGCTAAGATCTGGAAACAGCCCAAGTGTCCCTCCATAGATGAATGGATAAAAAAGTGGTGGTACATATATACAATGGCATACTATGCAGCTGTAAGAAAGACAGATATCTCATACTTTGAGATGACATGGAGGGACCCGGAAAGTATTATCCTAAGCAAAACCAGGAAAACAGCAAAAGACAAATACCATATGATCTCACTTATTTGGGGAATATAATGAAAAAAACATTCTGAGGAAAAGGTTAGACCCAGATCATAGAAGTAGGGTACAGACAGACAACCCTCAGAAGTGCATGTGGGGTGGTTTAGAGATAAATTACATAACATACATGCATGTAGGTATAACCAATGGAGTGGACAACAAAGCTGGGGACAAGGTGGGAGGGATGGAGAGGAGGATGTCAATGAGGTAAAAAGGAAGAAACATCTGTAACAAAAATAAAATAAGAAAAAAAAAGATGTGTCAGTTAAAAAACAAAACAAAAACAGGTATACCACTATCATTCGTAAAACATTGTGGTCATTGCCGTACATAACAAGTCCTTGACTTACCTCCCTTCCCAGGACTGCTTCTCCTTGGATCTTCAGAAAGGGCATATCTTAGAAGGAGGTGCTCCACATCCTCAAAATGGACCACTTTTAACTGGAGAGTGTCCCATGTAGAACTTTTGTGAAGGTATAAATATATCCACCAATATCCATGTTGAAATAACATATTTTTCCTTTAGTGGAGGAACATTGGTTAATGATTATTTTAATTATTGCTGACAAATATTTACTAAGCAGTTTTAACTTTAGAAGTACTGATGTTAGTCCTAATGAATAAAATTTTCACCTTATATGACATTACTACAATTCACAGAGTTATTGTGGAAAACCTCGAAACCCATAAATAACACCTGATACTGTTGTGAGAGAAAGAGACCTGGTGTGTGGTAAATTGCAATAAATTAATGCAAAAATAAGTATTAAAGATATGAGGAAAACTGTCAATTGTTGTTCTCAATAGTATGAGTTCAAAAAAAGCATTTATAATCAATAATATCAAAGGTTTAGATTTTCACATTAAAATGTTCAACTCACAATGCATCACATAAAGGTATTACCTAGAAGAATAGTAACATACACTCATTTCAATTCACTTATACATCAACCCTCATTCTTAATCAAAAAACTGTGCTCTGCTCAATTTTAATAGTATTGAAAACTTAATATTCATTTTTCACCTTTCTCACATCAAACTATGTTTATATTCCAATTCCCTTGTTGTGAGTACTCTAAAGAAAATGAGCATGAACATAAATTGTACAGTGCAAATTGGTAACTTCTGCCCATGATCACTTTACTGGTCAAACCCTGTTATGAAAATATCTCCTAGAAGGTCACACACCTAATTATCAAAAACAGATGCTAAATCTTTAAAAACTGGAACACTGAATAACTCATCAACGAAGCTTTTCTTATACATAAATATTTCTGAACAGAAATGTTCCTTCCTTTCATACTGAGTGAAAAAAAAGGAATGCATAAAATAAAAAATAACCTCCATGAGAATTGTACATACACATCTTTGGCAGTATTTCACTTTCCTCCTCTACACACAACAAATAAATATACATTCAAATTGTACAGAAGTGGCTTTTACTTCTTCCCTGAATCAGAGAGTCATTTGGGAACCTACATGGATCTCTGCACATTCCCCTGATACACTGTCCCCAGTACAAAGTTTTCTACAAAAAACAAACCAACAAATAGAAACAAACAAACAACACCACCACAGGATGGAAATGCTCACACCCAAATATAAATGCTTTGCATATTTATATACCGAGAACAACTTCCTTCCAAGCCAGTCCTAAAACATATGTAGTACTCTACATATTTTCAATTGGGTTCTTTGTCTTCCTGTTGTTGAGTTGTATGAGTTGTATGTCCATCAATAGATCAGTGGATAAAGTAACCACTTATCTGATGTATTGTTAGCAATTATGTTCTCACATATAATGGGTTGTCTTTCCATTTTCATGCTTGTTTCTTTTGCTGTCTAGAAATGTTTAAGTTTGATGTAGTCCCATGTGTTTATTATTTCCTTTGTTTTTCTTTCCTTAGGCATGGTATCAATGAAAATTCTGCTGCGTGTGATGACTGAAATGTTGTTGCATACATTTTCTTCTAGTATTTTTATAGATTCAGGAGTCACATTTAATTATTTTATCTATTTTGAGTTTATTCTTGTGTATGGTGTAAGCTGGTGGTATGTTTCATTTTTTTTGCGTGTAGTTGTCCGTTTTCCCAACACCATTTATTAAAGAGGCTGTCTTTACTCGACTGTATGCTCTTGCCACTTTTGTCAAATATTAATTGAGCATATTGTCTTGAGTCAATGTTGAGCATAATTTTCATGTTCTCTGTTCTGTTTCATGGATCTGTATGCCTGTTCTTGAGCCAGTACCAAGGTGTTTTGATTAAAATGCCTTTGTAGTATAACCTTATATCCACTATTGTGATCCCTTCTACTTTGTTCTTCTTTTGTAAGATTGCTGTGGCTATTCGGGGGCTTTTTTTGTTGTTGTTGTTTTATATAAACTTTTGAAGTATTTGTTCTAGTTCTGTGAATTATGACTTGTATTGCAATGCATATTTCATTGAATCTATAGATTGCTTTTGGTAGTATAGACATTTTAATGATGTTAACTTTTTCAATCTGTGAACAACGTATATGCTTCCAGTTTTTAAAAATATCTTCCTCTTTTTTTTTTTTTTTTTTTTTTCCCCAGTGTCCGGAGTTTTCTGCAAATTGGTCCTTTCCTTTTTTGGTTAAGTTTATTCCTAAGTATTTTAATTGTTTCTTGCAATGGTAAATGAGACATATATATATATTAGTTTCTTGTTCTGTGAGTTCATTATTGGTATATAAGTATGCCATCAACTTCTTGATGTTAATTTTGTATCCTGCTACCTGCCAAATTTATTTATTAAATCTAGTATATTTTTGATGGAGTCATTAGAGTTTTCTAGGTACAGTATCATTTAATTTGCAAATAATGACAGTTTCATTTCCTCCTTTCCAATTTGTATCCCTTTCATTTTTTTCTTCATGTCTAATTGCTGTGGCTAAGACTTCCAGTACTATGTTAAATAAGAGTGGTGAGAATGGGCATCCTTGTGTTGTTTCTGTTTTTAGAAAAAATGCTTTTAATTTTTGCCAAATGAGTATGATGTTGGATGTAGGTCTTTCATATAGGTTGAGATATGATTTCTCTATTCCCACATTGCTGACTGTTTTTATCAGAAATGTGTGGGGTTTTGTTGAATGGTTTTTCAGAATCTATTGTTCTGATCATATGGATTTTATCTGTCATTTTGTTTATGTGGTGCACGACATATATTGATATGCAAATATTGTACCATCCTTGCATTCCAGGGATGAACCCCACCTGGTCAGGAAAAAAAAATTATTAATGTATTGCTGGGTCTGATTTGCTAATATATTTTTAAGGATTTTGGCATCTATGTTCATCAGGGATATTGGCTTGTAGTTTTCTTTCTTTGTACGTCTTCATCTGGTTTTGGAATTAGCATTATGCTGGCCTCATAAAATGAGCTTGGAAGTCTTCCCTGCTTGAATTTTTTGGACTAGGTTGAGGAGAATGGGGTTAGTTCTTCTTTGAATATTCGGTAAAACTCCTCCATGAAGCCATCTGGGACTGGGGTTTTGTTTGCTGGTAGATTCTTATTTACAGCTTTAATTTTCTTACTTGTTACTGGTCTGTTCAAGTTTTCTATCTCTTTATGGTTCAGTTTAGGGAGATTATGTGTTTCTAGAAATGTGTCTATTTTGCCTAGATTATCCAATTTGTTGGCACATAATTGTTCATATTATTAGTTAACGATCCTTAGTATTTCTGTAGTATTGCTTGTTACCTCTTTTTTATTTCTGATTTTGTTTATTTGAGTTCTCTGTTTTATTTTTTGTGAGTCTAGCTATGGGTCCATGTACCTTGTTTATCTTTTCAAAGAACCAGCTCTTTGTTTCATTGATCTTTTAAATGTTCTTTAAAAATCTGTATATCATTTATTTCTGCTCTGATTTTTACTGTTTCTTTCCTTCTACTTGCTTTGTGTTTTTCTTTTTGTTTGCTTTCTAGTTCTTTAAGTTGTGAGGTAAGATAGTCCATTTGAAAATTTTCTTGCCTTTTGAGGTAGCCCTGTAGTGCTATGAACTTCCATCTCAGAATGGCTTTTGCTGCATCCCATAGATATTTTATTGATGTATATTCATTTTCATTGGTTTCAGGAAGTTTTTTATTTATTCCTTGATCTCATTGGTAACCCATTCATTGTTTAATAACATGCTATTTATTCTTTTTGTGTTTAAAGGTTTTTGCATGTCTTTGTTGTCATTGATTTCTAGTTTCATGCCATTGTGATCTGACAGAGTGCTTGATATGATTTCAGTCTTCTTGGATGTGTAGAAACTTAATTTGTGTCCTAATATGTGGTCTCTCTTTGAGAATGTCCCATGTGCACTTAGGAAGAATGTCAATTCTGCAGTTTGGGGTGTAATTCTCTGTAGGTATCCAATAAATTAATGTGATCTAGTGCATCATTGACAGTGTATTTTCTTCTTAATTTCTTTGTCTAGAGGATCTATCCAGTGATGTCAGCAGGGTGTTGAAGACACTCACAATGATTGTACTGCTGTCGTTTTTTCCTTTGAAGTCCACCAGAAGTTCATTAATATATGTTGGTGCTTCTATATTGGGTGCATATATATTTACAAGGAAAGCTGACTTTTTACAGAGAAAAACCACACCTTAATCTTTCTATCTTGCCTGCACAAGAACTCATAATCCTGAACCAATGCAAAGTGAGATCATGGGTAATTTTATCTTCTTTGGTACCTTCCTGGGTATTCTCAATGTTCTACAACTAATGTGTATTAATTTTTAATAATAAGTAGATGTAGTATATCGGTGTGTAAATAACACTTTTGGATTGTATTCTACATTCATAGAGCCTTCTTTCTTATGTCCACTAGGTGGGAGCACAAGCACATCAAATATGACAAAAACAGTTCCTGGTATTTAGTCTGAAACTGAACATCGCTGTTAAACAGTTCAGTGATTTTTTAATTTATTTATCTACTGATTGGTTTTGAAGGGAGAAAAAGAGACAGAGAGAAAAAGCTAGAGCAAGAAAGAAGGAGAGAGAAACACAGGTTTTTTCACCCCACTCATTTATGCATTTATTTGTTCTTTCGCCTATGTTCTCTGACCTGGAATTGATCCTGAACTTTGGGTTTTGAGATGATGTTTTAACAAATTAGTCTTTAACAAATTATTATTATTATGATTATGATTATTATTATTATTTATATTGTGTTAAGATGAATAAAAACCTGAAAGAAGTGACAGACCTTAAAGCAACCAAAGTACCCAAAAAGGGTTAAATTTTAATTTTTAGAAAGAGGCTTGATGATAGGTAAACAAAGCAAAAACCAAGTATCACAACTAAGTTCCATATTAGCCCCCAAAGAACTTAATATTGAGTTTATATAGTGAGAACAACTGCACGTTTTATCTTTCTATTTGTTCTGTTCAGGAATCAGAATCCTAAAGCAATAGCAAAATAATTTTACTGGTCAGAGTTTTCTTTCTCTGTGTCTACATACTTAAATTTTCTAAAGTGTGCATGTAATAGTAAGTTATAGATAGTATCTTTATGAATAGGGAAAGAACATATGTGGATATTATGTTGTACATTCATAGACCATTCTTCTATATTTCCACTAGGTGGCACACACAGACTACATAAGGAGCAAAAATTGTTTCACTGTAGTTGGTCAGAAATTGGACATGGCTGTTACAATAGTGATTTTTAAAAAATATTATTGATTAATTGATTTTTGGGAAAGAGCCAGAGAAATGGAGGGAGGGAAAGAGAGAAACATCAATTTGTTTTTCCGCTTATGCAGCATTCACTGGCTTATTCTTGTATGTTCCATGACCTGGGAGCGAACTTGCAATCCTGACCTATGGAGATGATTCTTTAACAAACTCAGCAACCCAGCCAGGGATATAACCATCAAATTTATAAGTGAATGTACTATTGAAAACAACCTTGGTTTGAATTTACACTGTAAAAGAAGTATGTACCTTTACCAAGATATACATAAATTTGTGTGTGTGTGTATATATGTGTGTGTGTATTAATGTATTATTCATAAGGTGTTCATAACAAATTTTTAAAAATCCCAGAATACAAAGCTAACACCAAAAAAATAAAATAGAAAAAGAGGAAAATAAAAAGAAGGAAACAAGAGAAAGAACTTAGAACAACCACAGTATATGACAAGTCAACTTTCTAGTATCTTTCCTAAAAAAAGAGACTTAGTGATAGGTGAGCAAAGCAAAAATTAAATATCAAAATCAAGCTCAAAGTTAGTACCAAAAGCCTGAAAAGTTGACTTTAAACAGAGTAAACAATTGGACCTTGATCTTTCTATCTCCCCTGGGCAGGAACTCTGATTCTTGAACTAATGGCAAAGTGAGGTGGTGGTTGATTTATTTATTTATTTATTTATTTATTTATTTATTTATTTATTTATTTATTTATTGCAATTTCTTGGGTGCTTGAAATTTTTTACAATGAGAATGTATTAATTTTAATAATAAATTAAATGTTGTATATCAGTGTGTAAAGAACACTTCAGCATTTTATTCTACAGTCATTGAGCATTCTTCCATATCTCCACTAGGTACATGAAATAAAGAGCAAGAATGGTTTCATGGTATTTGGTCTGAAATTAAATCTCTCTGTTATATAGTTCAGTGATCAAATTTTTTCAATGTGTTGATCGAGTTTAGAGAGATGTGAAATGAGAGAAAGTGAGATATTGACAGACGGAGAATGAGAACCACATTTTTTTCTCACTCGTTTATGCTTCCAGTTGTTCTTTCTTATATGTTCTCTGACCTGGGATTGAAACCTTGGGAATTGAGGATGATATTTTAAGCGATTGTTCATTGCAATATTTTATATGAGGACTAAACAGACAAACAAACAAACAAACTTGAACCATGATACAAAGTATCTGAACAGGATTAAATTAAATTTTAATAAAGTGGCTTGATAATACGTAAGCAATGGAGGAATCAACCAGTACATCTATGTTCAAGGTTAGCACCGAGAGAGCTGCAAAATGACTTTATCCTGAAAGAACCAATGTGCCTTTTATCTATCTCCCCTGCTCAGGTACTCAGCATCCTTAACCAATGGCAGAGTGATATTACTGGTCAGTTTTTTCTTTCTTTTTTTCTGTGTACTGAATTTTTTTTAAAGTGAGCACATATAAATTTTAGTAACGTGTTATATGTTGTGTCTTTATCAAGCTATAAAGAACACATCTGAATTTTATAAAGTATTGTGCATTCAGAAGGCATTTTTTTTTATATGTTCACAAGTGCGCAGCATACGCACATCAAAAATGGTTTCATTGTATGTGGTCTGAAATTGAACGTGGCCCTCAGAATGGCTTTCACTGCACCCCATAGACATTTTATTGATGTATGTTCATTTTCATTGGTTTTCAGGAAGTTGTTTATTTATTCCTTGATCTCATTGGTAACCCATTCATTGTTTAATAACATGCTATTTATTCTTTCTGTGTTTAAAGGTTTTGCGTGTCTTTGTTGTCATTGATTTCTAGTTTTATGCCATTATGATCTGACAGGGTGCTTGATATGATTTCAGTCTTCTTGAATGTGTAGAAACTTAGTTTGTGTCCTAACATGTAGTCCCTCTTTGAGAACGTCCCATGCGCACTTGAGAAGTGTCAATTGTGCAGTTTGGGATGTAATTCTCTGTAAGTATCCACTAAATCTGTGTGATCTAGTGCATCATTTAAAATCTGTTTCCTTGTTAATATTTTTGTCTAGAGGATCTATCCAGTGATGTCAGCAGGGTGTTGCAGACCCTCCCAATAATTGTATTGCTGTCAATTTCTCCTTTCTAAAATATTAAAATTTCACCCTGTTCAGGTACTTTGTTTGCTTTAAACTTTGTCTCTTCTTTCAGGTTTTATTTATTTTATACTGGGTGCATATATGTTTACCTGTAAGGCTGACTTTTTACATAGAAAAAACATGCCTTAATCTTTATATCTTGCCTGCCCAAGAACTCAGAGTCCTGAACCAATGTCAAAGTGAGATCATGGGTAATTTTTTCTTCTTTGGTACTTTCCTGGGTATTCTCAGTTTTATACAATTAATGAGTATTAATTTTTAATAATAAGTAGATGAAATTTATCACTATGTAAAGAACACTTCTGGATTGTATTCTACATTCTTAGAGCCTTCTTTCTTATGTTTACTAGGTGGGAGCACAGGCATATCAATATGGCAAAAATGGTTCCTGGCAATTAGTGTGAAATTGAACATTGCTATTAAACAGTTCAGTGATTTTTTAAATGTATTTATCTGTTGATTGGTTTTGAAGAAAGAAAAAAGTGGCACAGAGAAAGAGCTAGAGCAAGAAAGAGGAAAAGAGAAACACAACATTTTTTTCGCCCCACTCATTTATGCATTTATTTGTTCTTTCTCTTCTGTTCTTTGACCTGGGATTCATCCTGAACCTTGGATTTTGAGATGATGTTTTAACAAATTATTCTTTGCAACGTTTTATACTGTGTTAAAATAAATAAAGTCCTGGCCAGTTTGACTCAGTGGTTGAGCGTCGGCCTGCGGACCAGAGAGTCCCGGGTTCGGTTCCCGCTAGGGGCACATACCACACACACACACACACACACACACACACACACACACACACACACATTCATAAAATAAATAAAACCTGAAAGAAGAGACATAGTTTAAAGCAAACAAAGTACCCTAACAGGGTGAAATTTTAATATTTTAGAAAGAGTCTTGATGATAGGTGAGCAAAGCAAAAATTAAGTATGACAATTAAGTTCCAGACTAACCCCTAAAGAGCTTAAAGTTAATTTTATACAGAGAGAACAACTGCATATTTTATCTTTCTATTTCTCCTGCTCAGGAATCAGAATCCTAAAGCAATAGCAAATTATTTTACTGGTCAGGGTTTTCTTTCTCTGTGTCTGCATACTTAACATTTTCTAAAGTGTGCATGTATTAACATTAGTAGGTTATAGATCGTATCTTTATCAATAGATAAAGAACCAATGTGGATTTTGTTGTACATTCATAGATCATTCTTCTGTATTTCCACTAGGTGGCAACATACATCAAATAACTAGCAAAAATTGTTTCACTGTAGTTGGTCAGAAATTGAACGTGGCTGTTATATCAGTGATTTAAAAAATATTTTATTTATTGATTGATTTTTGGGAAAGAGCAAGAGAAATAGAGGGAATGAGGAAAGAGAGAAACATCAAGTTGTTGTTCTGCTTATGCAACATTCACTGGTTTATTCTTGTATGTGCCATGACCAGGGAGCAAACTTCCAATCCTGACCTATGGAGATGATGCTTTAACAAACCCAGCAACCCAGCCAGGGATATAACCATCAAATTTATAAGTGAATGTACAATTGAAAACAACCTTGTGTTGAATTTACACTGTAGAAAGTGTTATGTATTTTCACCAAGGTATATATATTCTCCTATTTTGCATTAGGAAGGAATTCTTTTATATGTCCACAAGGTGGCAGCATATGCTTATTAAAAATCGTTTCACTGTGTTTTGTCTGAAATTGAACGTGGCTGTTCTAAAGTTCAGTGATTTTTAAATAAAAATATTGATTAATTTTTGAGCAAGAGAGACAGAGAAAGAGAGAGACAGAGAAATATCTATTTGTTGTTCCCCTTCTTTATGTATTAATTAGTTGAGTTTTGCATGTTACCCTGTCTGGATACAGAGCACGTGTACTTGGAGTGGCGGGATGACACTCTCACTCACTGGCCAGGGAAACATCACTTACATTTATAAATGCATGAAGCCGTTGAGCATGACCCCGTTTGCATTTTACACTATAGAAATGGGTTTGTAATTACACTATACTGTATATAAGATGATTATTACAACATTTTGTCAAAACCAAAATAAAACAAAAACCTGAAACTAGAGACAGAACTTGAATCAACCAAGGTATCTTGTTGAAGTCCAATTACTAGTATTTTTTTAAGAGGCTTGAGCAGACAGTAAGAATCAAGTATCAAAAGTAAATTCAAGGTTAGTGCCGGAAAGCAAATAATTGAACTGTCTGTGGCAAGAACAACTGCACCTTGATCTTTCTATCTTCCCTGTGCAGAAATTCAGAATTTGGAACGAATTGGAATAGTGAGATGATGGCAGATATTTTCCCTATATTTTACTTTTTGGAATACTATCAATTTTATAGAATGGGCATAAATTAATTTTTAATAATGAATTGTTTTTAGAATCGTTATTAATATGTAAAAACACATCTGGACTAGATGAATGATTTTGCAGTCGTAATGCATTCTTCTATGTTTCCACTGGGTGGCAGTATACACATAGCGAAGAAATAGCCAAAATGGTTTTTTGGTTCGTGGTCTGAAATTGAATGTGGCTGTTAAATAGTTCAGTGATAGTATTAATTTTGTATTTATGGATTGATTTTGGAGAGGTGAGATTCATTCGTTAGTTGCCCCTATTACTAGTTATGTTGAAGGATGGAACCTAAAACCTTGGCGAATCGGGATGAGACTCTACTCAACTCAGCTACCTGCCAGTGCAATATCTATTAAGTTTATAAATGCGTGTATCCATTCAGCAAGACCCTGTTTGTCATTTAAACTGCCGAATTAGTTACGTATATAACTGTGTGTGTGTGTAAATATATTCCTATACCAAAAGATATTTACTGCAACATTTTATCGTAATGAAAAATAAAACAAGATATAAGCCAAAGTACTTATATGAATATATGCATAACCAATGCATATTGGTTATTGGTGTGCAATGCACTGCAGACAACAGTGCAGTGAAGGTGAGGGGCATATGGGGAGCAGGAAGGAGGGTATCCGGAAAGGAAAATGCAGAGACGTCTGTCCTTGAAAAAATAAAGATATACTTTTTTAAAGTACTAAAAACAAACAGAAATTCTGAAACAACTAACGGAACTTAAAGCAACTGAAGTACATTTATTAAATTTTAATAATTTTTTAAACATTTGTATTGATGTTTTGGTGAGAGAGAGAGGGAGAAAGATACATCTATCGGCTGCCTCTTGCACGCCCCCTAGTGGGGATCTATCCCACAACCCTGGCAGGAGCCCTGACCAGGAATCCAACTCGTGACCTCTTGTTGCGAGGGCTCCTGCTCAACCACTGAATCTCTCTTCCTGGGCTAAATTTAATTTTTAAAAGGGCTTGATGATAGGTGAGCAAAGCAAACATCAAGTATCAAAACTAAGTTCAAGGTTAGCACCCAAAGGGCAGAAAAGTTTACTGTATACAGAGAGAACTGCACCTTGATCTTTCTATCTCCCCTGCCCAGGCACTCAGAATCGTGCAACAATGACAAAGTGACATTGTTGGTAAGTTTTCTTCTTTCTACTTTTCTAAGTACTGTAAATTTTCTAAATTGTGCAAGGATTATTTTTAAATAATAATGCATGTGTAGTAACTGTCAATATGTACGAACACATGGATTTTATCCCTAATTCTACATTCACGGAGCATTTTTCCATTTTTCCACTAGGTGGCAGCACATCCAATAAGTAGCAAGAATGATTTCTGAGTATTTGTTCTAAAATAGAACATGGCTGTTTTTTAGTTTAGTGATTTCAAATTATTTTCATTAATAGACTTTGGAAAGAGTGAAAGAAAAACTGAGAGGGAGAGATCAATTTGTTGTCCCACTTACTATGCATTGATTTGTTGATTCTTGTATTAGCCCTGAGCAGATATCGAACCCGCTTACATGGCATATTGTGAATACTTGCAGGCTTCTACATTTATAGAGCATTCTTCTATCATTCCACTAGATGGCGGCATGAACATATCAAATAAATGGAAAAAAATGGTTTCACTGCATTTGGTCAGAAATTGATTGTGGCTGTTATATAGTTCAGTGGTTTTTAAAAAACTTTTTATTGCCTGGCCAGTGTGTCTCAGTGGAGTGAGTGTTGTCCCGTTTCTTGAGAGTTCCAGTCTGATCCCTAGTCAGAGTACAGGCCCGGGTTGCAGGCTCCATCCCCAGTAAAGGGCGTACAGAAGGCAGCCCATCAATGTTTCTCTCTCACATCTATGTTTCTCTCTCTCCCATCCTCTATCTTCAAAGAGTCAATAGAAATATTATTGAAAATGTTTTTATTGATTGTTTTTGGAGAGAAAGAGAAAGAATCACAGGAAGAAAGAGACAGACATAAATCTGTTGTTCCACTTATTTATTCCTTCACTGTTCATTTTAGTATGTGCCCTGACCAAGGATTGTTTGGGTGGTTTCCACCTCTTGGTTTCTAGGAATAACGCTGCTGTGATCATAGGAGTGCAAATACCTTCTGGCACCCCTGGTTTGCCTTCTTTTGGGTCCATATCCACCAGCGGGATTGTTGCACCATATGCTAATTCGATACTTAGGTTTTTTGAGGAATCACCGCACCAGTTCCACAGGGGCTGCACCATTGTATACTCACAGCTGCAATGCACAGTAATTGCAATTCCAGCAATTATTGATAAGATTGTATGGATTTATCTGTCATTGTGTTTATGTGGTGTATCACATATATTGATATGCAAATATTGTACCTTCCTTGCATTCTAGGGATGAATCCCACTAGGACAAGATGAATAAATTTTTTAATGTATTGATGGATATGATTTACTAATATTTTGTTAGAAATTTTGGCATCTACGTTTATCAGGAAAATTGACCTGTAGTTTTCTTTATTTGTAGTATCTTTATCTGGTTTAAGAATTAAAATTATGCTGACTTCATAAAAAGAGATTGGGAGTCTTCCATTTTCTTGAATTTTTTGGAATAGTTTTAGGAGAATGGGGAATTTTTTTGTTTTTACCTTCCAGGATATTCTAAATTTCCTAAAATTAGCATGTATTAATTTTTAGTAATATGTAGATGTAGTATATCAGTATGTAAAGGACACCTCTGGATTGGATTGTACATTCATAGAGCATTCTTCCTTATGTGCACTAGGTGGCAGCACAGACACATCAAATACAGCAAAAATGGTTTCTTGTATTTGGTCTGAAATTGAACTTTGCTGTTACATAGTTCAGAGATTTTTTATTTTATTTTTGTTACAGATGTTTCTCCTTTTTTCCCCATTGACACCCTCCTCCCCATTCCCTCCCACCCCATCCCCAGCTGTTGTCCATCTTTATTGGTTATGTGTACACTCATATAAGTTCTGTGGTTTATCTCTTCCCTCTCCCAAAACTTCCTTTAAAAATTTTGCCCTGGCAGGTTTGGCTCAGAGGTTAGAGCGTCAGCCTGCGGTCCGGAGAGACCCGGGTTCGGTTCCCGCTAAGGGCATGTACCTTGGTTGCAGTTTGTCCCCAGCCCTGGTTGGGTCGTGTGGGTGGCAGCCACTCGATGTGTTGCTTTCACGTCGATGCTTCTCTCTTTCTCTCTCCCTCTCACTCTATCTGAACAAAATATCGAAAGATGTCCTCGGGTGAGGATAAAAAATAAATAAATAAAAAAAAAATTATTAATTAATTTTTGTTACAAATTGTTTTTTTTTTACCCACTGACACCCTCTTTCCCATCCACCCCCACCCATTACCCGGCTTTGTTGTCCATGGCCATTGGTTGTTCGTGCATGCATATAAGTTCTGTGGTTTATTTCCCCCCAACCCCTCTTCTAAACAACAATGAGGCATCACCTCACATCTGTCAGAATGGCCGCCATCCACAAATCATCAAAAAGTTTGCCGAGGGTGTGGAGAAAAGGGGACTCTAGTGCACTGCTGGTGGGAATTCAGACTGGTGCAGCCACTATGGAAAACAATATGGTGTTACCTCAAAGAATTAAAAATTGAGCTTCCATTTGATCCAGTAATCCCACTTCTAGAAATATACTGTACAAAGCCTGAAACACCAATCAGAAAGAATATATGTACCCCCATGTTTATAGCAGCAATATTTATAATAGCTATGATCTGGAAACAGCCCAAATATTCATCAGCAGAAAAATGGATAAAAAAAATATCTCTGGTACCTGTACACAATGGAATACTATGCAGCTGTAAGAAAGAAAGATTGCTTTTTCTTGGAGAGGACATGGGGGGACCTGGAAAGTATTATCCTAAGTGAAACAAGCCAAGCAGAAAAAGACAAGTATCATATGATCTCACTTACTTCTGTATGACAGAAGAGAGATTTTTTTTCAGGTAGGCATGATTGCTAAAGACCTGGGCAGGGTTGTGTCAAGGAGAAAACTTAACAAGGAGAGTCAACCTTTCTCTGTGGGGCTGGCTTGCAAGGAAGTGTGCAGGACTACTTACCCAGAGGGCTTACTCAGAGCAAGGAGGGAGTGCAGTTCTGCGTGAATGTCAGCAGGCGTGCAGTGCAGCAGCCTGCATCTGTCAGTCATACACAAAAGACAAAGGCTAACCTGTGTCAAAGCAATGAAGCCTTGGATACAATCAGTTGTATAACACTCATGAGCGGTCAAGTGTACAGGAAACCCCTAAAGAACATAGTTATTTGGCTGTCAAGCAACAGTGAAAAGACTTCCCCAGAGGATACTGCACAGAAGCAAATCTTGCTTTTTGCTCAAGTTCAGGAGTCTCTCATGCCTTTCATTGTGCCAGTTTGTCCACACTCATTTTGCTGCTGCAACACAGCACAGCTCTTTGGGAAGAAGTTAGAAATGTATTGTGCAAATGATGACATAGCTTGTCCTCTGCATGAGGTCAGCTGGGCAGCATGTAAATGGTGGGTGGACAAGCGTTGCCATCTGCAATCTGGACAAGATCTTGTTCCAACTTCAGCCGAACTCAATTTGTGGACACAGTACACTCTCCCTATTGGCTTCAGTGAATGCCTGCATATTTATGAGCTGCTGACTGGGACAATCTGGAATATATTCTTCATGGCTGACCACATGCAGGTGCTTCACTGTGTCCCCCAAGGCAGAGAGGGTGTGTCTCACTGCCCCTCTCAAAAGAGCCATCTATACTTACTCTTGTGCTTTGTCACAGCTTTAGAGGAGACATGGGTTTCTCAGGGACCCACCAGGAAATCACCACAATGATCCAGATTCTTTTAGTCACCTATGCGATGTCTGAGACAGAAGGGAAAACATCTGTCATATACTTAGGATCTCTTTTCAAAAATAGATATCTCTGTCTGGCCAGTGTGGATGAGAGGAAGGAGCATGCTCCCATGGCCTGAGAAGTCATGGTATGGTTCCTGATAAGGTCACATACCCTGGTAACTGGCTTGATCCCCGCTAGGAGACAGGTGGCAGCCAGTGGATGTTTCTCACATCTAAGTTTCTGTCTCTTTTTCCCTTTTTGTCTCTCTAAAAAATCAACACAGTCCTGGCTGGATTCATTCCACGGTAAGAGCGTTGGACTGCAATAGAGAGAGACCTAGGTTCAGTTCCCGCTAAGGGCATGTACCTTGGTTGCAGTTTGTTCCTGGCCCTGGTTTAGTTGTGAGGGTGGCAGCCACTCAATGTGTCCTTTTTTTGTCAATCTCTCTCTCTGCTTCCCACTCTATCTGAACAAAAAAAAACAGAAGAAGAAGAAAATGGCCTCAGGTGAGGATAAAGAAGAATCAACACAAATATTAAGAAATAGACATCGATATCTTTTGTTTAAACTACCCTTTGTACCCTGGCCAATTTGGCTCAGCGGTTAGAGCATTGGCCCATGGACCATATAGGCCTGGGTTCGATTCCCGCTAAGGGCACGTGTGGTTGCAGTGTGTCCCAGGCCCAGTTGGGGTTGTGTGGATGGCAACTACTCAATGTGTCTCTCTCACATTGGTATTTCGCTCTTTTCCTCTCTCCTTCTTGCTCTATCTGAAGGTAAATGCAAAAATGTCCTTGGTGAGGATTAAAAAATATTAATAAACTACCTTTTGCTACAGTGGTCAGTGTGAACAGCAGGCAGAGAGAGGAGAAAGACACAGAGAGAGGGAAAGACAGCTAGGAGAAAAATGGGAGGAAGACAGAATGCAAGGTCACTTGGGACACACAGAGTGAGACTTTCTGGGAGCATTCAGGTCAGCCAGATGCAAGGATACAGTGCTCCCAGCCACAGATCTTCCCATTGGGTCTGTTTGATCTTCAATACCTTACATGTGAGACCTCCCCACTGCCAAGTTTGGGACTACTGTCTATGTCTTACTTACTCCTCACCCGAGGATAAGTTTCTGATGTGAGAAAGAAATAATAGGAGGGAGAAACACAAAGAGAGAGGACACAGACACATAGATCCCTTGTCTCCAATAAGCTCCCCAACCAGAAAACTAAACAAATCCTAAATGTGATCCCAGAAGTAACCTGGCAGCCACAACCTGTGTGCTGCAGGGGACCATGCTCCAACCTGTCCAACCCCAGGCCAGGGCTGTCACTGTCCATAGCACAGGGGTAAATGTACCTCAGTTGAGAGCAATGCAGTACACTAATTTGGTATTTGCACAAATTAGGTGAGTCTTCTTGTGGAAAGGGCATGCGTGGATACCCAGAAAAGCCCCAGGAAAAGTCGGATAGTGGGGTTTACTGAGGCCATTGTACCTGAGTGAGGGGGGCAGGCCCAGGTGAGGAAAGAAGGGAAGAGAAGAAAAGGGTGAAGTCCTCCCTCCCTGCCTGAGTAGGTAGGAGGAGCTGATGTGTGGCATGGCCAGCAAAGCTCACACTGTTTGCTCAGCAGTCTTTCTGCAAGGGGGCTACCAAAATCTTGCTTAGAGGTCCACCTCTTGAAGCAAAAAGTCCTCCTCAAGGACCCACATCAGGACATTAGCTACTCAGTGTGGGCTCGCTGGCTCAGCAGAGACACTTGCTGCTCCTTGCTGCTTCTTAGCAGCTGCCCAGCACAGAGCCATGGCCACATGGTGAGTCTGAATCTGAAGACAGCGGGGTTCCCCCAGCACCCTGGGTCAGCACAGAACCTGGAAGGGCACTTCAGGTGAAAAAGAGACTGGGTTTCTGAAGCACTAAGTGGGCATGGGGCCCAGGGCACGGGGACCCCTCAAGCCAGGGTAGGTGGCATGGCACAGTGACCTCCAGCTTCAGGTGAACTCTGTGAGTAGCAGAAGATCTGCAGGTGAAGGCAGAGACATTGCTGGGGGAAGAACTTCTCCTGGACATGGACCATCTCACACAGACAGTGGAGTGTCTGCTGGGGAACAAATGTGTGACACCAAGGAGGCAGAGGCCCAGGTACCAGCAGAGGAACAGAGGCAGGGCCCAGTAGAACCAGAGTTTGGCGCACCCAGGAGACACTCCAGACACTGCAGTCCCTTCAGTTGCAGCTGAGCAGTGAGAGAACCCGAGCCTGCAGGGCCTACATTCGAGTGAAGCACAAGGCTGCTCAGGGATGAAAGTCCATTCTTGAGCACAGAATTGCTATAATTCAATACATACCCATCTTCTGTTTCAAAGCTGTATCCTTACAATGGCCTCGTGGCTTGACTGTGAAACAGAGGACAGGGGTTATGGGTGGAAGGAGCCTGGAGAAGGTGAGGATTCGGTTGCAGAGGAAATAGCCTGCCATCCGTGGTGGCAAAAACCTGGGCAAGTGTGAATCTGTCATTCAGTCTCTAGGACAAAAAGTACCAGCACCGGGTACCACTGCCACAAATCACATATTGGAAGCATCCATTGTCCTTGGCAATCTAATCTTCCTCATTTTTCTATTGTATCTTCCACTGACCCCCTCAAAAAGATTGCTCTTTTACCAACAAGCTCAGGGGAAACATAGTTGCTTACTAACCAAATAAAAGCTGAGTGATTCCAGTATTCTTTCTCAGAAACATCTCATGACAAAATGAATTTAAAAGAGGCAACAATGTGAGCCCCCATCCTCCTTTCATGGTCACACACACAGACACAACTATATGAGCACAGGTACATGCACACACACAGACACACACACAGTCCTATATAATGTCATTGCAAGCTGAGTATTTCCATATTGGAGCAGCTGTTGTCAAACAAAGGGATCTCAAGAAGAGGGGTGCTGACGCTGTTTTGGAGAACACACAGAATTTTCTCAGGGACTAAAGAACAGTGGGACAGTGTATGCACACCCCCTTATATGTGAATCCTCTTCAGCAGCACACAGTGGTCAGCGAGGGCTCTGGAAACTTTTGGAAAGTAATTTTTCCTTTATTACTGTAGGCAGCTTAAGGAGAACATGAAGCCAAAGGTAGTATGGTTGTCAAAATGTGTAAGAAAAGCAGATGAAGAGGAGTTTAGACAGGAGGCAATGTCTGCAGTCTATGGCAATGGTTCACTGTGGTCTCCCCTTGTGTTCTTCGCCTTTGAGATCTCCATTTGCTAGTCTCTGAAAATCCTTGACCAGAAAGCAGATTCTGAACCACCCCCAGATAGCAGCCATCATCAGAGACCAAGATGAAGACTTGCTGAACTACTTGAACTATGTGGAGGTCACACTGGGGACACAGAGTAGTTGGTCAGGTGGAATCTTTGGCAACAACTGGGATGGGCTCAAGAAGAAAGAAGGAACAAAGAGGTGGGTGCTTCCTGCAAGTAGCCTCAATCAGGAAGCTGGGAGTGAAAACATGTAATTGTTTCTTGGCAGGTGAGGGAGCTGGCCATCCGAAGTAGCACTGCAAATTGATGTTTTACTTTCTGGACAATAGCTACCTCCTGAACAAAGGAACAAAGTGATCATTAAGTAGTGTCATGTCAGCCTTGCAGGTGTCAGATGCTTCCCAGAATGCGGTTCGGGAGAGCACCAAAATTGTGAATAGTTGCAGAGACTAAGACAGTGGGAACCCACCCTTTTAGCTCTCTTCCTCCAGAATACCAGACAATGAGTTCCACCCAAGTGCTCTGGTTCTGAGATTATGAACGTGGAGTTCCCAGCTGCAGACAAGACAAAACAAGTGTTAACTTCTTCAACTGGTTTTCAGAAAACAACCTTCCAGGATGAAGCAGGATTGCACAGGTGATAATGCGTTGGCCATGTCAGAAAAGAAAGTACAGATGGACCCAGGGACATGAAAAACAGCCTGGCTTAGTCTCTCTCTGCTATGTCTTTCCACCCAGATCACCCACCAGCATCTGTGGCCCAACCCCCTGCAGCACTACCGAGGGGATGCAGAACCCAGTGGAAGGAGCTGGGAGGAGGACCTGTTTCTGAAGAGCCCAGGTGCTGAGCACTCCATGGTGAGTTGTTGCTCCTGAAAATGTCCTTTTCTAAAGAACTGTAGGAAAAAGTCTCCAGTCAAAGGGAAGGTACGGTAGCGTAGAAGCCAGCAGGAAGGAGGGTGGATAAAGGCAACTGGGAGACCTTAGTGATCATAGAGTACAAGCAGATTAAGGTGTTCTGAGCACCTAAAATTTCATGGGCCCCTAGGGAAGGAACTGGTTGATTCATCAAATTTCTACAGTTGTACTTCTTGTCCTTTTCGCACTTCCCTGGTCTCCCCGCTAATCTGAACAAGGTCCTAACCTCCAGTACCTTATTATTTGTCTATGCTTCCAATTAAGGTTTTTCCTGATCTTACATCCCCCATCAATGTGCCTCTGCCAAGCCCACAGTTGTGACAATGTGACCAGGCTGTGGAGGCCAATAAGAAGGAAAAAGAAACATGGCTCAGAAGGGACACTCTCTTTCTGAGGACACTGTGAGTCAGAGGGTTCCTCTATATGCACATGTGTTTTGGTTGTGTGTGTGTGCGCCAAAGAACACTCCATATTCAGAAGTGCACATATGAGAACATTCAATATGGCTAGCTTGGATAGGACATATGTAAACTGTGTCCCTGCACAGCAATGCTGAGGGATTCTGGAGGGTCTCACACTCAGTTTTAAAGAAAGAGGAAGGAATAGCCTGTGGAACTTTTACAGTGCAAACATCCCACACCTTGACATTGATCTAAAAGAATTAATGAAGAAGCATGTGAGCTTTTTTCTTCTTTGTGTTGTTGCTGTCAGAGGAAATGCAGTAGTGTTGAGTATATGACCTCACAAATGCTGTTGAATGGGCAAATCCTGAAATTCCCACATCGGGGCAGAGAAGCAGGGCTATGTAATTGGAGATAACAGTCAGGATGCCTTAAATATTATTTTGTTTTCTCAGAGTAATGCCTGAAAATTGGAGGAAGTCCCGACTAGCTCCTTGTGATAAGTATTGTACATTGATCACAAAAGTGTAACTGTGTACAGTTGTGGAGAGCAGACCCTGTTGTACCTGAGCTGTAGGTTTTTATTTATTTTTTGTCTTGAGATCTAACACTTATATCCATTTTATCACAGATCTGTCATTTACATGAATGAACTCTGGTGATGGTTGCAGGGTGACTGGACTGTAAAATCAAATCAAAGAGAAGGTTGTGCAAAATAAATGTTTATAACAAAAACTGCCCACAATCTGGGAGTCAGAGATAAAGGTAGTGAGGAGGAGTATTGTTGAGAGGTGTTTAGTTACACACCAGGCATGTGATAAGTCCTGGGTGCATCTGGCAGGGCCACTTTGCAACACCTACATCAGTCAGTCATACCAATGGCTCCATCGACCAAAGCCTCATTTACTCTGATTCACACATAGAGGAAAGCCCCAAACAGCAAAGTATATTGTCTTGTCAAGCGGTGGTGAGACAGTAGCACAGAACACCTGAACCAGAATAGAACTCATTGCATTTCACCTTGGGAGCAAGGCATGGCTTTCTGCATACCAGTTTACACATGCTTACATTGCTCTTGTTGAAACCTGCATAGCCTTTGGTAAGATTCCTGGATTTAGAGCAAAAATAATCTATCACTGCTTTTCTGCTTGTGGTCAGCTGGGATGAAAATAGTGTGGGGGAAGAAAAAGCCAACTTGTTTCAATAATATGTTTGGGAGCACTGTCCCATTTCCTGTGAGAATAGCCCAGATGCCTGCAGATGTATCAGGATTGGAAAGCACCTGTTTGAATTCAAGCACTGCAGAGTACCCTGGGCTGGTGCAGCCATGGAAGCAAGCCAGAGAGAGCTCTGTCAGTGCTGCTGTCAAAATGTCATGGAACTCGGCATTGTGCTAAATCATAGCTTTGGAGGAGACACGGTTGTCTTTAGATGCCTTAGAAAGGATCGCACTAGAGGTGGGATCACAGCGTTTGAATTCTTTTGGTCTCCAGAACAAATGTCCATGGCTGAAGGGACAGCTGTTTCCATTACTGAGCAAGTCTTTGTAATGGAGCTGTCCTGTCCCTGCCCCTGTGGATCAGCTAATTGGAGCACAGAGGTTTCACTTTCGCATCTGATTTCTCTCAGTCCTCTGGGTGGGTCTATCTCAACCCTTCTCCTGGGAAAAATCAATGACATCGCAAAGGGACTGGGGCCTATTAGCACAAAGGTCAACTCTTTCCTGCACTGGAGACACTTTCTGGCTATGACTGACCCTGGTGCGGGCGGGTAGATGAGGGACACGGGGGCAAGGACACACCACAAAGAGCACAGAAACCAAGGGCAGAGTGAACGATGGAAATGAGAGGAAGCAGGAGTTTTTTCCGTGTCCGGGTCCCTGAGCTTTGCACTCTGCCAGGATGGAGGATCCGGGCCATCCCGACACAACCTTCCCCTGCCTGCACCTTGGAGCTCAGCTACCCGATGTGCCTGGAGAGGCTCTCCTGCCCAGGACGCTCGCTCTGTCTGTGCCCAGGGTCCCTGAGGACCAGGGGCAGAGTGAGGCGGGAAAGTACTGGTCTGGGAAAAGGCAGGTAGAGGCAGTGTGAACAGCAGACGTCGCAGGAAGGCCAGCGGTGTGGAGGGAGGACGGCCTTCCCCAGGGACTCTGGGCTCCTGGTGAGAAGGAGGCAGCCTCCCCTCAGGGCGGGGCTGTGTGGGTGCCGCCCACTGAGCGCGCTCTGATTGGAAGAGACTTCGCAGAGCCTGACTTAAAGGCAACAGAATTCCTGGGGTGGCCAGGGAGACAGCCATTTATTGTGTTGGCACAATCTCATTTACATATGCCTGGGGTCAGAGGGCGTGTCCAGGAAGTGCCCAGATCCGGAAATAGGCGGCACCTTAGGCAGCTGACCATGCAGGATCTGCTGTCTCCCCGCTGGAAGCACCTACTTCCGGGGACCACCAGGCGTCTGCCAGAAACTTTCTCAGGTCAGGCTGTGTTTGGGGTCAGTGGGCTCCTCAGGCCCTTGGATCTTTCCTTCCCTGTAGGAGGCCGTGAGGTGACTGGGACCCCTAGGCAGCCAGGAAGCCAGGGGCCATTGGCACCATGGAGGCGGGACTAAGTGGGACTGAGCAGGGTCCTTTCATGTTCAACTTTGTGCAGGGAGGCGGTGAGGCCCAGGAGCTGAGGGCGGAGGCAGTACTGAGAGGACACGGGGCCGGAGCTGGAGGACAGCAGGAGTTGTCGCTGGTGACAAAGGAAGTTGCATTGTCACCCCGCAAGGAGGTCTGGCCCGACCTTGCGCCGGGGAGGCAGGGGAGGCAGAAGAAGGTATTGGCTGAGGAAGGCTTTGTGCAGGAGAGTGAGGATCAGAACGGGTCAGAGACTGAGGAGCCCTGGCAAAAAGAGAGAGGCCAGGAGGGGGAATTGGTGTCTGGACAGCACTTTGTCCTCGAATGGCAGGGCCCCAGCACGTGGCATCCTGGGGGAAGGAGAGGATATTTTTCCAGACCTGAAGCCAGGCAGGCAGGAGGACGTGATGCATGGAGAGCTGTTGCAGGTGGAGAAGGATGATGAGGTCATGCTGGTTTCAGAAAGTGAGGGGGAGGGGGAGGAGGTGGAGGCCTTTCAGGGAAAATTAATTTCTGGGAAGCAGAATGTGCTGGATTGGGAGGACATTGTAAAGGTTGTGGACATGTGAGGTGAGGGGCAGCCTGAGTCAGGGGCAGCTTGAGTCAGGGACTGAAGCAAAGCAGCAAGAGAAGTCCAAAAAGCATGAGCAGACTGAGTCTGGGCAGGGTGGGCAGTGCACTTTGTCTCTGCTGGAGGGGCCCAGGCCCTCCAGCCAGAGATGGAGCCTGTGAATGAGCAAGCCAGCAAGGCCTTCTCCCAGCTCAAGCGCAAGACATGGCACAGGCACAAGCCCTACTTACAACTGAAAAGCACCAATATTGAGCACATCCAGGAATTCTAGGCCAAAGCTGTATCCTTGAGGTTGTAATGGGGTGTCTAAAATGCGACTGTGCCTTTGCAGGAGAAATGGATCAATGAGCACAGTTCAGAAGCAAAAGACACACATTGGAGAGAAACTTGGTGTAGAGACTATAGTCTGGTTCAAACCTTGGAGATGCCCTTATCTTCTTGGTTGGTGTTCTGAAAGAGGCAGGGGCTTTGTTCCACATCAGACCCAGGACACACACACACACACACACACACACACACACACACAGTATATATGTATTGCATATATCCTAGGAATACTGCTGCAGTGGAAGGGTCTGAATGTGTACCTCCTGAGTCAGGGTTAGGAAAGCGGGGTGCGCAGAAGGAAGCATATTGTATTCTGTACAGCCATCAGCACAAAGGATCAGGTGGAAATCTGGATGTGCCAGGCAAGAGATCTGGCCTGTGTTGGTGTCGATCCTTGCAAGCAGCAAGAGCCAATGTGTTCCTTTTGTACTTGTGTGGAAGAGGGGGCATGAGGCATAGAGAATTCAGAAATAGCAAGGCTGTTCCCATGTTCTGGCCTATTTTCTAGGCATTTCATGTGCCTAATGCAGTATGCAGGCACCTTGACCCAAAGCTGTTTGTCACCCACCTGGAGCTATCAGCCATGATCTGTGAGCAAGATGAAAAGATGATCAGCCACATGATCAATTTGAAGGTCAGCCTGGGGTGACAGAGACAGGGGAGGAAGTAAAGTGGAAAATTGACCTTTTGCTTGCCAACTGAAGAAGGCATGTGTCCTCAAGACCAATTTCACTCTTCCGAAACACTTTTTCCTATACGTGGAGGAAGTCAGGCATGCCAGCAATTGCTGCAAGATTTTGCTGTTCTGTCAAAATAACCTCTACTTCTGCAATAATGTGATTGTGAAAGAGTATCTTATTACCCTTTGAGGTAAGAGGAGGCTGCCAGCATGGATGGCAGCCGGAAGTGGGTTGAGGTTGAAAGGGCATGCATCCATTATCACCTACACATCATCCTGCAGGATACAGGGTGTCCCACTGCAATCCCACTGAGATCTACCGGCATTGGCACCTAAATAGCAGCATTAACTTCTTCAACTGATTCTCCAACCACAACGTTGTAGGATCCGGCAGGATTGTGGAGGTGGGGTCTCACCTGCAATGCCACAATGGAGCTGCTGTGTTCTTTAGCTGCTTGATTTGACATTCAAAGTCCAGCCTTATTCTGACCAGCTGTGTTCTTTATACCAGATCATCATACAAGACCTGTGTCACAATCCCCTGAAGTAATATCCCTGGACAATGGCTCCAGGAGAGCAGAGAAGTTGGACAGGTGAGAAAAGTTTAACTGGGCACTGAACCTTGACTTGCCCAGTAGCTGCAACATTTTTTTCTTTACAAGGCACATTTAGACTGGGAGAAATAGTGGCTATGCACTCATTTTGTGAGGGTATCATGATGATACAGGAAGTCTGAAGAACTGTATTGCCATTCAGACAATTGATGAGGAAGCATATGGAAGATGAGGTACCTGGCATGTCCAAAATGCCTCAAAACAACAGCGTGCTTATTGTCTCACTCGACAGTACTGTCATTGATGCCACCAAAACCCCTCCCCCCAGGCTCATTTCATTCCAGAAATAAACTCATCCCTCATGTTGTTTCTACTTCCCTTTCACAAATAGCCAGAGTCTTCTTTATAGAAAGATTCCTTGCCCCAGTCACTTCTCCTAATCATGACATGTGTTTTTTTTTATTTATTAGGGTATCCTGTTTCTGTAGAGCCTACTGTGAACACTGTTCATTACAAAATGATTGACATGGAGCATGTTGAAGATAGGACTGCAGGAAATTTCAGAGATGCCATTGGCAACTATGACACTATTTTCCAGTTATGGCCTGAAATCATGAGGATGATGATGATGATGAGGATATTGATTCTCAGATCCTCCCGTAAGATGTTTTTCCACTTAACTGCAGATAGGGAGGGAGAGAGTAAAAGAAAGAGAGAGAGAGAGAGAGAGAGAGAGAGAGAGAGAGAGAGAGAATCAATGTGGACCATATTGATATATAGCCTACCACAGGCATCCACCAAATTTCAACCATTACCTACCCTTGACTGGTATAAATCTCCTGAGCCTTTGATTCAAGGTGTACACTGTAACCCCAGAGTGGTTAGGGCTTGAATGATTATTAAATACTCTTTTATAGTGTTCATAGTAGAGGTTATTTTGTGTGTTGTGTTCAGGTGACATCCTATATTAGAAATAAATATGCAATGTTATCCAGTTTGTTTCAAATGTTACTAGGGCACATAAGAAGGTTTTTGAAGGAAAATGTGTTTTCAACCAATCTTGTTTTTCTGCACAGGAAACACTTGAATAGAGTCCTCGTGGCAAGCCATTAAGACACAAACACCTATACAGTCGGAATGATGTAGAAACATAAATAAAAAGCATCATTGTGTGCGCTGACACTCTAAACGCTAATGAGTGTGGACAAACTGGCACAATGAAAGGCATGAGCGACTCCAAACTTGAGCAAAAAGCAAGATTTGCTTCTGTGCAGTATCCTCTGGGGAAGACGTTTCACCATCATTCGATAGGCAAATAAACTATGTTCTTTAGGGGTTTCCTGTACACTTGAACCTCTCATGGGTGTTAAGCTACTCATTGTGTCCAAGGCTTCATTGCTTTGACACAGGTTAGCCTTTTCCCTTGTGTATGACTGATGAATGCAGGCTGCTGCACTGCATGCCTGCTGACATTCACACAGAACTGCACTCCCTCCTTGCTCTGAGTAAGCCCTCTGGGTAAGTAGTCCTGCACACTTCCTTGCAAGCCATCCCCACAGAGGAAGGTTGACTCTCCCTGTTAAGTTTTTGCCTTGACAGAACCCTGCCCGGGTCTTTAGCAATCATGCCTACCTGAAAATGACATCTCTCTTCTGTCATTCCCATGGCAGATACATGAGAACATGGACATAGGAGCAATTGCTCAAGCCCAAGAAAGTGAAAACTTATGTGTCACAAGTTGCCATCAGGCTCCTGTTCTCCAGGTGACCAAAATACAAGCCTGGGCATCAAATATCAGTTCAGTACTTTCCTCCTCCTCCTGTATATTATCCTGAAAGAAAAAACAAAACCAAAGGACTGCTTGAACCCCACCTCCTCTTTCAATTTCCTCCCCCTCTTCTGGGCAGGGCGAATTCCAGATGATCTTTCAACAGTCCAGGTGAGGCCATTTACTCCATACTGCTACATCGCCCTGCTACACACAGCTTACACATGGAAACTCCTGGTAAGCTTCTGTATGATCCTTTCAGTCACACTCCAGGTACTTGGCATATTCTCTCTGAGTCTTCATCAAGTGATTGTTTTCTCCTGTGCAAATGAACAGCCTGGAATCTTTCAGCCACACCGGCAAAGCACACACTCCTCTAAGCTCCAGGCTGTCCTACCTGAACATAGTTGATGTTCTCCCCTGCCCAGTATTCAATCTTAAGTGTTCCTACTACACACACACACACATGCACACTCACACATACATGCACACTAACAGACTGGCATGCATGCAAAGGTGTGTTCAACGACCTCTGAACCATAGTTTCCAGGCTGAACCCTTGCCCTTCATGACTTGTTTGCTTCTCCTTCATAAGTGTTCTACTCTAGAGCCTGGGCATCCACCCACATTTTGTGCTTGGGTAGAATCACAGTGATGGGTGATTTTCAGCAGGAAAGAAGCCTCAATTAGAACATTACAAAAGAGTAAGGCAAGAGATGGTAAAGTGCCTGCAGTGGCAAGAGTCCTCAGAACTGCTGAGGGCCCCAAAAATGCTTTTTCAGGATATGGTGCAGAACCATGTTGCTTGCCCAGTGTCCCCGGATTTTACCTAAAGCTCATGCGCCTTGAGATTCCTTGCCTGCTTCTACTGTGTGGTCACTAAGGTTCTATAGTGTCCCTTCTCAGGACTCACAGCCACTCCCTGGATCCCTAAGGTATGTTCCAGGGGACTCCAGTGTCATGAATCACAGTGGCATTGAATAAGTTTCTTTGGGACAGCTACTCACTTTTTAAAACCTAGAAAACCTGCATCTCAGCAACATGTCTGCCTCCCAGCTCTTTCTTCTGCATCTTACATCCCTCAGGTAGTGCCACCGGGGTCGGGTCACAAGTCTTTGCTGATGATCTTGATCAAAATACAGGGCACAGTAGGACTGACCCTAGTTTCACTCATGTAACTGCAACCTCCAACACTGCCTATTCAGAAACATGAGCTGAGCACTGTGACCTCAGAAATTTTGCCTGACCCTGGGAGCTTGTGCTACTCACTGTGAATAAGGGATTAATCTGGGGACACAGGTTGAACTCTGCCCCTTCTCTATGACAGCCTGATGCAGGGTGCTGGTGTTTGTACCTTGTGTCATACACCCAGGCCTTTGCACACCCTCTGCTGTGTAACAACGCACCTGCCACCACACTCCTGCACATTTAGGGCAAGCCTGCACTCCTGAAGTTTGCTGCCTTCCTCAACTAGTCCTCAAGTGGCATCTGGCACACAGTAAGGCAAGAAATACATGCTGAATGGATGAAGGGGCAACAACAAATGATGACCTTCTTACACGTAATGGTCTTTGAGTTGCGCACTGAGTATCAGTGTGTCAGATACAGAAGGCAAATTTAGGTTCCCTGAAGGTGTTCGTGTGCAATGATGTCTGTGATGGGCTCTTGTGCTGCAGTGAGTCAGTCCTGCGGTTGTTAGGATGCTGGCAGGGGAAGGGGTAACATCTGAGTGGCAGCACTGGGAAGGCCTAACCTCTGGCTCAGACCTGGTGGTGAGAAGGAACTGTTACATATCCGCAGAGGGGCAAACAGATGTGTGTGAAGGGCTGCCCATCAGGCACTGTGGCTCAGAGAGCCAAGGGAAGGAGGAGGACAAGGACAGTAATTACACAGAACAACCACTACTCCTGTCCCTCCAGTTGTCATCTGTGGGCTTTCCACTGGCCACAACCTGCAGGAAAGCAAGAACTCAGCAGCCTAATAATTTCTGCCATGGTTCCAAAAAAATGGTGGAAAGTCTATCTCCAAATCATGTGTAGAGACCCTGGTCAAGATGTGCAGGATACCCCTCCAGAGGAAATAGGTAGAAAGGACCACGACCACTAGTTGTGTGGCTACAGACAGAGAGTGCACATGTCAAGATCAATGCTGATGGCATGTGGAAAAGGCCCTAGGATGTGCCCAGCCAGGCTGTTCTGTATGTGAAGTCATATCATATGCTAGGTTACTACTGTTATTTTCCTCACTAGTGTAATCATTCTTTTACTAAAAATAATTAATTAATTAATTTATTTTTGATACAGATGTCTTTTTTTCTTTTCTCTACTGATACCCCCACTCCTTCCTTCCAGCCCTGTCCCCAGCTGTGATGTCCATGTCTATTGTTCATTCATACATACACATAAGTTCTGTGGTTTATCCTTCCCTCAACCCAAACTACTGGGGATTGTCAGTCTGTTTCCCACTTCCAGATCTCTGAGACTACCCCTTTCCTCAGATTTTTATGTTCATTATATTCCACGAATAAGTGAGATTATGTGATAGATGTCTTTTTCTGCTTGGCTTCTTTCTCTTAGAATAATACTTTCCAGGTTTCCCCAATGTTGTCTCAAAGGAAAAGAGATCTTTCTTTCTTACAGCTGCATACTACTCCATTGTGTATATGTACCAGAGATTTTTATTTTATCCATTTTTCTGCTCCTGGATATTTGAGCTGTTTCCAGACCTAAGCTTTTGTAAATAGCGCTGCTATGAACATGGAAGTACATATATTCTTTCTGATTGGTGTTTCAGGCTTTGTAGGGTATATTCCTAGAAGTGGGATCACTGGATCAAATGGAAGCTCAATTTTTAATTTGATGAGGTAATACCATATTGTTTTCCATAGCGGCTGCACCAGTCTGCATTTCCACCAGCAGTGTACTAGAGTCCCCTTTCCACCACACAACACTTTTTGTTTGATGATTTGTGGATGGCGGCCATACTGACATGTGTGAGGTGATACCTCATTGTTGTTTTGATTTGCATCTCTCTGATGATTAGTGATGTTGAGCATTTTGTCATATGTCTCTTGGTGATTTGTAAGTCCTGTTAGAAGAGCTTTCTATTTTGCTCCTCAGCTCATTTTTAATTGGGTTCTTTGTCTTCATTTTTTGGAGTCGTATAAGCACTCTACACATATTGGAAATTAACTCATTATATGATATATCCTTGGTAATTATGCTCTCCCATAGAGTAGGTTGCCTTTCCATTTGGTGTTTATTTCTTTTACTGTACAGAAGCTTTTGAGTTTGATGGAGTCCCATGTGGTCATTTTCTCCTTTGTTTCCATTGCCTTAGGTGCTGTATCAGCAAAACTTCTGCTGCATCTGATGTCTAAAATTTTGTTGCCTACATATTATTCTAGGATTTCTAAAGATTCATGAGTCACATTTAAGTCTTTTATTCATTTTGAATTTATTCTTTTGTATGGTGTAATTTGATGGTCTAGTTTCATTTTTTTGCATGTAGCTGTCCATTTTCCCAACACCATTTATTAAAGAGGCTGTCTTTACTCCACTGTATAATCTTGCCACCTTGGTCAAATATTAATTGAGCATATTTCTGAGCATATTATGTTCCATTGATCTCTCTGCCTGTCCTTGTGCCAGTACATAGTTGTTTTGATTCCAGTGTCTTTATGGTATAACCTGAAGTCTGGTAATGTGATCCCTATAACTTTGTTCTTCTTTTTCAAGATTGCTGTAGCTATTTGAGGTCTTTTTTGGTTCCATATAAACTTTTGAAGTATCTGTTCTACTTCTGTGATGTATTCTGTTGGTATTTTAATGAGAATTGCATTGAATTTATAGATTGCTTAGACTACTATGAACATTTTAATGATGTTATTTCTTCCAATCCATGAACAAAGTATGTCCTTCCATGTTTTTTTTTTTTTTTTTTTTTTTTTGGTTAAGTTTATTCCTAGGTATCTTAATTTGTTTGTTGTGATGGTAAATGAGATTATTTATTTTTAGTTTCTTTTTCCGTGAGTTCATCATTGGTGTATGAGAATTCCTTTGATTTCTTGATGTTAATTTGGCATCCTGCTACTTTTCCAAATTCATTTATTAAGTCTAGTAAATTTTTGATGGAGTCTTTGCGGGTTTTTATGTATAGTATCATGTCATCTGCAAATAAGGAAAGTTTTATTTCCTTCTTTCCAATTTGGATACCTTTTATTATTTCTCCCTGTCTGATTGCTGTGGCTGAGACTTTGAGTACTATGTTAAATAAGAGTGACAAAAGTGGGCATCCTTCTCTTGTTCTTGTTCATAAGGGAAATGTTTTTTGTTTTTGTTTTTATCCTCACCCGAGGATATTTTTCCATTTTTTGTACAGATAGAGTGGGAGGGAGAGAGAGGAAGAGATAGAGAGAGAGAAACATCGATGTGAAAGGGACACATCGAGTGGCTGCCACCCCACGACCAACCAGGGCCGGGGACAAACTGCAACCGAGGTACGCGCCCTTAGCGGGAACCGAACCCGGGTCTCTCAGGACCGCAGGTTGACGCTCTAACCGCTGAGCCAAACCGGCCAGGGCAAGGGAAATGTTTTTAATTTTTGCCCATTAAGTATGATGTTGGCTGTAGGTGTTCTATATATGGCATTTATTATGTTGAGATATGGTCCCTCTACTTTCAGATTGCTGAGCATTTTATCAAATGAGTGATGGGTTTTTGTCGAGTTTTTTCCCAGCATCTATTGATATGATCATATTATTTTTATATTTCATTTTGTTTATGTGGTGCATCACATTTATTGATTTGCAAATACCGTACAAGGCTTGCATCCCTGGGATGAATCCCACTTGGTCATGTTGAATAATTTTTTGATATATTACTGTATTTAATTGTCAAAGCATCATAAATATATAAATAAAATATTAGATGAAGCAAGAGAGAGACAGAAAGTAACCTACCTTGGAGTTCCCTTAGGCTGTCAGCTGATTTCTCAAGAGAAACACTGCAGGCATGGAGGAGTGGCATCAAATGTATAAAGTGATAAAAGGAAAGAATCTGAATCCAAACCTACCCTATCCAGCGAGGGAAGCATTGAAAATTGAAGGTGAAGTAAAGAGCTTCACAAAAAAAAAAAAAAAAAAAAAAAAAAAAAAAAAAAAAAAAAGCTAAACCCAAAAGAAGTTTATCCCCACCAAACCAGCACTGCAAGAAAAAGTAAGGAGACTGGTGTAAGAAGAAGAAATACATGGAGAGAGAGAGAGAAACACAGGCATAAAATAATAATTGAATCTCAGAAGTTTCTATCAATAATAGCCTTAAATGTAAGGGGCTTAAATACCCCAAACAAAAGTAATAGGGTAGGTGATTGATAAGAAAACATGAACCACATATATTCTCTCTGCATGAAATCCACCTCACAACAAAGACTCACACAGGATGAAACTAAACTGATGGAAAAATAATATCCAGGTAAATAAAAATGAAAATATATTAAAAAACTCTTCTAGCAGAACTCATATTGGAAAAGACAGATTAAAAATGAAGGCCATATAACTTGCAAAGAAGGTGATACAGAATATAAAAAGGATCAAACCAACACAAGCATATAACCTTGGTAAACACATATGCACCAAATATAGGAGCTCCAAAAGATATTTCAAAACTTCTGAAGAATTTCAAAGGGGAAATCAATGGCAATCATGAGAGAAGTTCATAGCACTACAGACCTAACTGAAGAAACAAGAAAAAAATCCTAATTGATGTTCTAACAGTACAACTCAAAGAACTAGAAAGTAAATAAAAAGAAACATCAACAACAAATATATGAAAAGAAATAAAAAAAGATCATAGTGGAAATAAAGACATGGAAACAAACAAAAGAGTTGTTCAAAAGGTAAAGGAAACAAAGAGCTTGTTTTTTGAAAAGATAAACAAGATTGATGGACCCTAAGCCAGACTTACCAAGGAATAAAAAAAGAAGACCCAAATAAACAAAATCAGAAATGAAAAAGAAGCAAAACCTGACAGCAAAGAAATACAAGGGATCATTGAAACATTTACAAACAGTTGTACCTAGACTAATTGGACAATATATGCAAAATACACACATTCTGGATACACACAGTCTAAAAAAATTGAACTGGAAAGAGAAAGAAAACTTGAATAGACAAATAACAATTAAGAAAATTGAAGATGTAATCAAGAAAATGCCAGCAAACAAAAGCCCAGACTAGGACATATTAATGGGGGAGTTTTACTAAATATTCAAAGAAATTCTAACACCCATTCTTCTTAAAGTATTCCAAAAAATCCAAGGAGACGAAAGACTTCCAAGCTTATTTTATGAGGCCAACATAATTTTAATTCCAAAGACACTACAAAGAATAAACAACAACAACAACAAAAAAATCTACAGGATAATTTCCTGGAGGAATAGAGATGCCATAACCTTTAACAAAATATTCGCAAATTAAATCCAGGAATACATCAAAACAATTATTCTTCAAGCTCAAATGGGATTCACCCCAAGGATGCAAGGATGATACAATATCCACAAAGGAATAAAAGTGATACACCACATAAACTAAACAAAAGAGAAAAACCAAATGATTATATCAATAGATGCTGGAAAAGCACTAGACAAAAACCAGCACGCATTTCTGGTAAAAACACTCGGCAATATGGAAATAGAAGGATCTCATCTGGACATAATAAAGGCCATAGAGGAAAAACTCATAGCAACATCACACTCAATCAGCAAATACTACAAGAATGTCATTTAAGATCAGGAAACCAACAGGGATACCCACTCTTGCCACTTTTTTTTTTTTGTCTTTATCCTCAAGCAAAGATATTTTTGCATTTTTATTTAGTGGAGCCAAAGGAAGAGAGAAAATAAGAGAGAGAGAGAGGAACAGTGAGTGGTCGCCACCCACAGGACCCCAACTAAAGCCAAGGATAAAATGCAACTGAGGTAAATGCCATTAGCGGGAACCCAACCCAGGACTATCTGGTGTGCAGGCTGATGTTCCAACAGCTGAGCAAAACCGGCCAGGGTTCGTCACTCTTATCTAACATTATACTGGACATCATAGCCACAGCTATTAGAAATGAAGAAAAGATAAAAGGAATCCATAAAAGGTGGAAGCGAAACTGTCATTATTTACAGGTGACATGATAATGTCCATTAAAAAAAACAAAAAACATAAAAACTCCATCAAAATTCTACTAAGCTTAATAAATAAGTTTGGCAAAGTAGCCAGATACAAAATTAACTTGAAAAATTCTAGGGCATTTTTGTACACCAACAACAAATTCACTGGAAGAGAAACTAAAAAAGCAATTCTATTTACTATTGCGGCAAAATAAAGTAAAAACCCAGGAATAAACTTAACCAAAGAATTAAAGGATCTATTTTCAGAAAACTACAGGTCACTAAAAAAATAAATGCAGAAAGATATTAAAAAGTGGAAGCATATATCTTGTTCATGCATTGGAAGAATTAACATTAAAATGTCTATACCACACAAAGCAATGTGTTGATTCAATGCAATCTCAATCACAATCCCAGTGACATATTTCACAGAACTAAAACAAATTCTCCAATAGTTTATATGGGGCAAAAACAAACAAACACATACAAAACAACAACAACAACATCAACAACAACAAAATCCCAAAGAGCTTCAGCAATCTTGAAGAAAGAGAACACAGTAAGAGAAATTGCAATAATAAATATGAGGTTATACTACAAACATATGGTAATCAAAACAGCCCGGTACAGGTACAAGAACAGGCACAAGATCAATGAAAAAAAAAAACAGCAAAACCAGAAATGGAACAGTCATCATGCTCTATTAATATTAGAAAAAGGTTCCAAGAGCATTCAGTGGACAAAAGACAGCCTGTTCAATAAATAGTGTTGGGAGTATTGGTCCGCTACAAGCAAAAAAAAAAAAAAAAAAAAAAAATGTAGATGGACTACCAACTTACACCATACACAGGAATAAACTCAAAATGAATAACAGAATAAGAGACTTAAATGTGACTCATGAATTCACAAAACTCCTAGAACATCATAGAACAAAATGTAAGCAACAAAATTTCAGACATCATATGCAGCAGAATTTTTACCAATACAATGCCTAAGGAAAAAGAAATAAAGGGTAAAAATGACCACATGGATTACATCAAAGTAAAAAGCTTCTGCATAGTAAAAGAAACAAGCAACAAAATGCAAAAGGAACCCATGATATGGAAGAGCATAACTGCCTCAGATTAAGCATTAATTAAAAAAAACAGATAGACTACTCATATAACTCAACAACAGAAAGACAAAGATTCCAATTTGAAAATGGCAGAGCACCTATAAACACCTCTCCAAACAGCACATACAAATGGCCAAGAACAAAATGAAAAAATGACCATCATCACTAATCAACAGTGAGATGAAATTTAAAACAGCTATGAGGTAACACCTAACCCCTGCCAGAACAAATGCCATCAACAAATCACCAAATAACAATTGCTGGTGAGAGTGTGGAGAAAAGGTGACTCATTAACTTCTGGTGGAAATGCAGATTGGTGCAAATTCTATAGAAAACAATATGAAGCTTCCTCCAAAATTAAAAATGGAACTGCCTTTTGACCCAGTGTTCCCACTTCTAGAATATATCCTAAGAAGTCTGAATTACCCATCAGATAGTATATATGTAATCCTATGTTCTTAGTGGAACTGTTTACAATTGATAACAACTGGAAACAGCCCAAGTGTCCATCAATAGATGAGTGGAACAAAATTTTTGGTACATATACACACTGGAACAGTATGCAGTTGTAAGAAAGACAGATCTCGTATCCTCTGAGACAACATGGAGGGACTGGGAGAATATCATGCTAAGAGAAATAAGCCAATCAGAGGAAAACAAATACCACGCGATCTCACTTATTTGGGAAATTTTGTGAACAAAATAAGCTGATGAACAAAAATGATGCAGAGACAAAGAAAGTAGTAACGTTCAGATGACAAAATTCAGAGGACGGGAACGATGGTGTGGGGGAAGAAAGGAGATAAATCAAAGACCTAACATGCATAGATGCATCACCAGTGGACACAGGCAACAATGCTGAGGTTGGGGCAGGACTGGGAAAAAGGAGTCAAGGAGGGGAAATGGAGACACATCTGTAACAAATATTAATCAATTAAATAATAATATATATGAAATACAAGACACAATATATACTATGTCCAAGATAACACAGCAGTGAGCTATTTTATAAAAAGTCAAATATTTGATAACAACAGAGTCTTCTACAGGAATTCTCATCTCAAGAACATGAAAGGCCACAATCAGGGTACCCACAGGCTGTAGGTGGAGTGCCATCGTGCTTCTTGTGTTGGGATCTTGGATTATCTCTGCTTCAGTACCTTAAGTAAATGAGCCACAAATATTTTATTTTATTGTATTGTATTTTGTTCAGGTAGAGTAGGAGGGAGAGAAAGGAACACAGAGAGAGAGAGAAACATCATGTGAAAGGAACACATCGAGTGGCTGCCACCCACACAACCGACCAGGGCCTGGGACAAACTGCAACTGAGGTAGTGCCCTTAGCGGGAACCAAACCCGGGTCTCTCAGGACCGCAGGCGGACGCTCTAACCGCTGAACCAAACCGGCCAAGGCAGCCACAAATATTTTAAAATGTACCTTATAAAGTCCACAATATGTTTACACTCAAAAAACGAAATGACAAACATTAAATGGACTGAAGGCTTAAAGAGACATTTCTCCAAATACGATAAATACAGAGCCAGTGAAGCAAGCTCATAAAAAGACAATAAATGTTACTGCTCATCAGAACAATGCAAATCAAAACTAAGGTGATATTCAAGTTTACTCCTAATTAGGCTGTAATGTTTGAATAAAAATACCATGTGTTGTGGAGGGAATGGAAAAGCTGGGATCCTGTACATGAGACATGTAAAATGGTACAGCTGCTGTGCATAACACTGGGAATTCCTTATAACACATTAAACCCTGGATTAAAATAAGCTTCAGAAAACCAACTCATATTACACACCCAAATAATTGGAAACCGGGAGAAAATGCCTGTTGGTGGAGGCTCAAAACTGTTCTAAGGGGAAAGAGCTCAAACAGATGAACTGGGGGACAAGGTATAGTAACTGCAGCTACAATTCATCCATAAAAAGTGACATTGCCTATTCCATGCTACGTGGATGATTTTTTTTTTTTTTAATCTTCACCCGATGACATTTTTACACTTTTTGTTCAGACACAGAGGGAGGAGAGAGAGAAAGAGAGTGAGAGAAACATTGATATGAAAGGGACACACCGAGTGGCTGCCACCCGCACTACCAACCAGGGCCGGGGTCAAACTGCAACCCAGGTACATGCCCTTAGCGGGAACCGAACCCTGGTCTCTCTTGACTGCAGGCCAATGCTGTAGCCGCTGAGCCAAACCAACCAGGGCACTTTGTGGATAATTTTTGAAGTCATCCATGCTAACAGAAAGAAGTCACATGCTATTGTCAGGTCTGGTTTCACTCCATGAGTATGACCTATGGGGGACAGTAGCATCAGTTCACACAGAATATAGGTTGATGTTTGGTTGGTGGGTCAGTGGAGAAATGATATTGACACCTTATGGAGCAGAGCATTGTATTTATGGGAGCTACATAAGATTTCAGACTATTGTCGTTGTTTTTTTTATCATCCTCATTCAAGGACATTTTTCCATTTTTTGTTCAGATAGAGTGGGAGGGAGAAAGAGAGAGAGAAACATCAAAATGAAAGGGACACATCAAGTGGTTGCTACCCATACAACCCAAATAGGGCCAGAGACAAAATGCAGCCGAGGTACATGCCCTTAGATGGAACCAAACCCAGGCCTCTCTGGATCGCAAACTGATGCTCTAACCACTGAGCAAAATAGGCCCTGGCAGATTTCATACTTTCTAGATGTGGTGGTAGCATAATGTATCAAATATACCCTATGTTATGTAACCATTCACTTGCAATACATATTTTTAACATGTTCCCCCATTTTTAAAGCAGCACTATTTAAAATAGCTAAGATCTGGAAACAGCCCAAGTGTCCATCTATAGATGAGTGGATAAAAAAGCTGTGGTTTTTGCTCTTTGAGTATGATGTTGGTTGTTGGTCTTTCATATATGGCCTTTACTATGTCAAGATATGATCCCTCTATTCCCAGATTGCAGAGTGATTTTGTCAGAAATGGGAGCTGTATTTTGTTGAATGCTTTTTCAGTGTCTATTGATATCATCCTATGATTTTTATTCTTCATTTTGTTCATGTGGTGTATCACATTTATTGATTTATAAATATTGTACCAGCCTTGCATCCCTGGGATGAATCCCACTTGGCCATGGTGAAGAATTTTTTTTTTTTTTAGAGGTTTTATTTATTTATTTATTTATTTATTTATTATTATTTTTTTATTGATTAATTTTTTGTTACAGATGATGCTCCTTTTTTCCCCCATTGATTCCCCCCTCCCCCTTCCCTCCCTGCCCCTTCCCCAGATTGTTGTCCATGTCTACTGTTCATGCATACATGCGTATAAGTTCTGTGGTTCATCCCTCCCCCACCTCCCCACTCCTTAGGGGATTTTCAGTCTGTACCTCGCTTCCGCGTCTCTGGGACTACCCCATTCCTCAAACTGTTATGTTCATTATATTCCACAAATCAGTGAGATCATATGAAATTTGTCTTTCTCTGTTTGGCTTGTTTCACTTAGGATGATACTTTCCAGGTCCCTCCATGTAGTCTCAAAGGATAAGATGTATTGCTGGATTCGATTTGCTAGTGTTTTGTTCAGAATTTTGGCATCTATGTTCATCAGGGATATTGGTCTGTAGTTTTTTTTTCTTTGTAGTATCTTTTTCTGGTTTTGGAATTAGAATTATGCTGGCCTCATAAATTGAAAATGAAGTCTTCCTTCTTCTGGAATTTTTTGAAACAGTTTGAGGAGAATGGGTATTAGTTCTTCTTTGAATGTTCAGGAAAATTCCCCTGTGAAGCCATCCAGGTCTGAGCTTTTGTTTGCTAAAAGAGTCTCAATTATATCTTCAATTTCCTTTGTTGTTATTGGTCTGTTCAACTTTTCTTTCTCTTCCTAGTTTAGTTTTGGGGGTCTGTATTTCCAGAGATTATTTTATTTTTCCTAGATTATCCAGTTTGTTGGTATATTTTGATGATCTTTTGTATTTCTGTGGTGCCTGTTGTTAATACTTCTCTTTGGTTTCTGATCATGTTTATTTGTGTCCTCTCTTTTGTTTCTTGGTGAGTCTGGCTAAAGGTCAATTGATCATGTTTGTCTTTGTAAAGAACCAGCTTTTTTTTATTGATCTTTTATAATATATATATATATATATATATATATATATATATATATAATCTTTCTGTTATTTAATTCTGCTCTGACTTTACTACTTCTTTCCTTGTACTTTGTATTTTTTTTCCCTTTTATTTTCTCTATAGATTTTTAAGTTGTAGGTTTAGAGAATCAACTAGAAATGTTTCTTGTTTCTTGTGGTAAGTCTAGAGTGCTGTGAACTTCCCTCTCAGGACTGCTTTTCATGCCATAAATTTGTGTTGTGGTGTGTTCATTTTCATTGGTTTCCAGAAAATTTTTAATTGCTTCCTGGATCTCATTAGTAACCTATTCACTGTTTAATGACATTCTGTTTAGCTCCAAGTCTCTGAATGTTTTGTTGTAATTGTATTCTACTTTCATGCCATTGTGGTCTGAGAAGAAGCTTGATATGATTTCAATATTTTTGAATTTGCAGAGACTTACTTTGTGTCCTAACATGTGCTCTATCTTTGAGAATGTCCCATGTGCACTTTAGAAGAATGTATATTCTGCAGTTTTGGGGTGAAATGTTTTGTAAATATCAATTAAGTCCAATTGATATAAGTCATCATTTAAAAACTTTATGTCCTTGTGAAGTTTTTGTCTGAAAGATCTATGCAGTGGTGTAAGTGGAGTATTAAAGCCACCGACTAAGATCATATTGCTATTCATCTCCTCCATTAAGTCCTCCAGAAATTATTTATAATATTTTGGAGCTCCCATATTTGGTGCATATATGTTTGCATGCCTTATATCCTCTTGTCAGAATGATCCTTTTAATATTATGTAGTGACCTTCTTTGTGTCTTCTTATGGCCTTGTTTTGAAGTGGGTCTTTGGTATAAGAGAATCACTACACAAGCTTTGTTTTTCCTTTCTGTTTGTTTGGTAAAGCTTTTTCCATCTCTTCACTTTCATCTTGTGTGAGCCTTTTGTTGTGAGGTGAGTTTCTTGTAAACGGAATATATATGGGTCATGTTTTCTTATATAATCGAGGACCCTATGTCTTTTGTTTGGAGCACTTACGTTATTTACACTTAAGGTTATAGTACTTAGCTGCCATTTTAAATTTATGCCTGTGTTCTTTCTCTTTCTCTTTTTCTTCTTCTTCCTCTTCTTACAACAGTCCTTTCTGCAATTTTTGCAGTACTGGTTTGGTGGTGGTAAACTCCTAAACTCCTTTAGCTTTTTTTTTTTTTTTAATCCATGAAACTCTTTATTTCTCCATCCCATTTAAATGATATCCTTGCATTACTCTGTATACTTAATGCAACTCCCTCCCTGCAGTGTTTCTATTGAGAAATCAGCTGACAGTTTAATGGGAGCTCCCTTGTAGGTAACTTTCCGTGTCTCTCTTGCTTCCTTTAAGATTATTTCTTTGTGTTTAATGTTTGCCATTTTTATTATGATGTTTCTAGCTGTGGGTCTTCTGGGGTTCATCTCCCTTGGGACTTTCTGTGTTTCCTGGACTTGTGTGATATTTTCCTTCACCAGTTTAAGAAAAGTTTCTGCCATTATTTTTTCAAACTGGTTCTCTATTCCTTTCTCGGATTCTTCTCTTTCCGGTACACCTATAATGTGAATGGTGTTAGATTTTGTAATATCCCACAGCTCTTTTAAACTCTCCTCCTGGTTTTTAATTTTTTTTTTTCATTTGCTGCCTATTTGCGGTGATTTTTCTCTACCTTGTCTTGCAAATTGCTGATTTGGTCCTCAGCTTTTTCTAAACTTCTATTGAACCCTTCAAATGTATTTTTCATATCAGCTATGCCATTCTTTATTTCCTCTTGATTTTTATGTATAACTACTATTTGTTACCCATTGCTTCTACCTCTTTTTTTTTTTTTATAGCTGAAGTAGTTCCCCAGTGAGCTTTTTATAATTCTTATTCAGTTGCTTGAAGTTTTCACCATTTTGAGCACCCTTATAATTATTGCTTTGAATTCTTTTTCTGACAAGTTACTTTCTTCTAGTTCCTATAGTTCCATTTCTGGTGACTCCTCTTTTTTTTTTTTTTTTCCATTTGGTTGTTGTTTCTTTGTCTCACCATTTTAACAATCTGTTAGTTCTGAGCTTGGTGAGGGATGATGAAATACGTACACAGGTCAGTGTGTACCAATTAAGGATGCTGTACCCCTCTGATGGTTTTAGTGTATGGGTCCCCTTGTCTGCTGTGGGTCCTGGAATGTTGACTCTTGGTAGCTGGTATTGGTCTCTCATGCTGGTCTTGACTCCCCAAGATTTACTGCTGCTTGGGCTGGGGCACCACTCTTGATGGACTTTGGCTGATATTGCTGGGAATGGGTATCAGCTGCCCATATGTCCTCCTAATGCTTGGGGGTGTGCAGGTTTGTCCGGTGCCCTGCTGAGGTGTGGGAGCCTTCTGATATGTTGCTCGGGTGTGTGGGGTTCCCTAGTATACTGTTGGAGTGTGTGATTTCCAGTGGCATGCTGCTGGAATTCATCGGTCCCTCTGGTATGCTGCTGGGGCATGTGTGTCCAGCTGGTGTCCTGCTGGGTTTTGTGGATTTTGTCAGTATGCTGCTGGGATTTGAGGGTCCCTCTGGTATGCTGCTGTAATGCATGTGTCTTACTGGTCTACATTTGGGGGACAATGCTGACCATTGGGGCTCAGCTCCTAATCAGTCACTGTTGGGAGCCAGTGTCATCTCCTGGTTTGCACTGGTACAGCTGCTACTGTTATTGCCAGGGGATGCTCCCTGGTCCCATTGTTTTAGTACTGGTAGGAGGTGAGGAGGCTTCACACCTGAGATTTTGCAGCTCTGAAGGAAGGGACTCCAATCTAGCTCCATTGCTGCAGTATTCAGGGGTATGTCTCAGGTGCCCTAGTCCTGATGCTTGGTTTGGGGCCCTGCTCTTGATCAGTATTTTCTGATGATCTGCTGTAGGCCTGGAGCCTGGTGTCTGGGCTGGGCTGCTCAATAGTGCAGGCTTGTGGCCTGATGCCTAAGCTGGTCCTCCTGCAGCAGTTGCCCTGGGTCCAGTGGTGAGTGCTTTCTACCATGGGCCTGGTCCTGGGCTTTGGGTTAGGTGTGTGCCACTGCGGCCCTGAGTCCTGGAGTGGGTGCATGCTGCAACAGCCCTGGGTCCTAGGCTGGGAGCTTGCACCCATAAGCTTGTGGCTGGGGCAACCTTTTTGCCACTGCTGGCCAAGAATCTGGAGCCTGAGTCTCAAAATGCCACCAGAGCAACAGACTTGGATAAGCCTCAGCTGCTGTAGGGATGGGGCGCCAGCTCCCTGCTGGTTTTGGCTACTCCTGCAGGCACCTACTGTGTGCTAACTGTGCCAACAGAGCTGAGTTCACTGGACAGATGGTGCAGAATGCTGTCTTGCACTCAGGTGGCTGGGCCCACGCTGATCCATTTTCTACTACCTGGGAAGTACCAGGATAATCCAATATGGCAGAATTTCCCAGCTGTGCTGGGGAAATAAGTTCACTGGCTTCTCAATTATCACAGAGCCTTCTGCTTCCATTCCACAGCAAAGGAACCTTCTGCCCTGTGTCTCTGCACTGCTCAAGGTTGGTCTTCCATGCTTACATTCACTCACACTTTATCTCACACGCTCTCAAACTCTCACATCATCACCCACACTCTGGTCCTACCCATCACTATCTGTTTTATTTACACATTTTTTGAGAGATTCAAACTTTACCTGTATGTTTTCTGTTTTATTGAATTTATAGGAGTGACACTGTTAGTACATTTACACAGGTTTCAGGTGTACCATTCTATCTTATTCATTTGGATATCATGCTGTGTATTCACCACACCAAGTCACGTCCCCTTTTTTCCCCATATTGAGAAAATCGCCTTAGTGATCTCCACCTGAGAGGCACCCTCTTGCTCTTCTGCTGCTAATTTTTTCTCTACTACCTCCTCTTCCTCCACATCTCAGATTTCTTGCAGCACCTGTGTCCAGGAAGAAATAGATCACCTCCATCAATCACCTCTTTGTAAAGATGGCTTGTCGGTTTGTTCTACTGGATTTGATTTTCCATCAAGACACTGAAATAATTACACATGACACAACAACAGCCAGTAGCTCGATGTTCTCTGGAGTATCTTGAGCTTTCAAGACCTTCTAGGGGCCTGGCACTGTGGATGGCGGGAGCCCAGAGATTCACTGGGGACAGTGTGCAATAAAATTGCTATGTTGTCAAAGTGGAAGGTGGGCTGTGGAAACTTGGGGTGCCATGCTGAAAAGGAGAGAGTGAAAGCCATGCGGTGTCACAGTGGAATATGGGCAGTGGAGCCAGAGTGTGTCACAGGGGAAGCAGGTAATGTGAGCCATGGGTTCTTGGTAAAGCGTGGGCCCTGGAGATCCTGGGGCATCAAAAGATTGTATCTACTTTGGCTACATAACAGACACAGCTATCTGAGGGACTGGTTATTACCAGGCAGGTAATTGAAAAGCGTTCAAAAAATCTCCCCAAAGCCATGCACATGCCACATGCAGGCACACACAATGATGCTTTTTATTTATGTTTCCACATTATGCCAGCTGTCTAGGTGTCTGTGTCTGAATGCCTTGCCATGAGGACTCTTTTCAATTGTTTCCTGGCAGGAAAACAAGGTTGGTTAAAACACATTTTTCCTTCCAAATTCTTATGTGCTCTAATAACATTTGAAACAAACTGGATGATACTGCATATTCATCTCAAATATGGGATGTCCCCTGAACACAACACTCAGAATAACCTCTACTCTGAGCACACAACAAAGTATTTAATAATTCAAGCCCTAGCCAATTAGCTGTGAGGTTAGAGTGTGCACCTCAAATCAAAGAGTCATGAGTTTGAGTCCAGTGTAGGGCAGGTAACTCAGTAGAGATTCTGGGAAGTCCGGTGGGAGGCAAACAATTTATGTGACCCTCATACATTGATTTCTCTCTCCGTTTCTCTCTCTATTTCTTCCACTCTGTCTGAAGATAAATAAAAAAATATTCTTTGTGAGGATTTGAGAATCATAATCATCATCATCATCATCATCGTCATGATTTTGGTGCCATAAAGGAAAAGGGTGTCAAAACTGCAAATGGGCTCTCTGAAATTTCCTGAGTCCTATTTTTAACATGTTCCATTCCAACCACATTATAATAGACAGTGTTTTCAGTGGGCCCTACAGGAATGAAAAACTGAAAAAAATGAAAACACCTGTCATGATTAGGAGAAGTAACTGGGTCAGAGCAAGTACAGATTTCTATAAATAGACACCGGGTATTAGTAGAAGGGAGGTAAAAACAGCATGAGGCAAGAGTCTACTTCTGGAGGGTAACGTGGCCTGGGGGACAAGAGTTTTGTGGCCTGGAATGAGAGTCTGAGTAGCAAGATAATGACTGAGCTGTTATTTTGAGAGATATCTAACATGCCCAAACCCTGATCTTTCTAAAGCTTCCTCAAAACTATCTGAACGTCAATGCAGTTCTGCAGACTTTCTGTATCATGGTGATACCCTGATGAGCTGAGGGCACAAGCTCTATTTCAACCAGCCTAAATGTGTCCCTGTGGGAAAGAAATATCCCACATACTGGGCATGGCCATGTTGAGAGACCAGTTGGGATCTCCTCACCTGTCCTGCTCCTTCTCCCCTTTTTTGGTGCCCTCGTCCTAACATAGTACTTTAGGGGATTGCTCCACCGGTCCTTTAGAATGATCTGGTAGAAAGAACACAGCTGGTCAGAATAAGGCTGGACTTTGAATATGACTCAAGCAGCTAAAGAACACAGAAAATCTACTGTGGTACTGTGAGTGAGGCCCCACCTCCGCAATCCTGTCAGATCCTGACATGTTGTGGTTGGAGGACCAGTTGAAGAAGTTCAGGCTGCTGTTTTGGTGCCAGTGGCTGTAGACCTCTCTTTCATAATACTGAGAGCCCTGAATGGGAGTGCAGTGGGACACCCTGTACCCTGCAGAATGACATGTATGTGTAAAGAGATGCACAAACTTTCAACCTCAACCCACCCCCTGCTGCCTTCCAAGCAGGCACCCTCTGATTACCTTGGAGGGTAATGAGATACTCCTTCACAATCACATTATTGAAGAAATAAGGGTTCTTATGAAAGAATAGCAATATCTTGCAGCAATCACTGGTGTGCGGGACTTTCTTCACCTGTAGGTAAAATTGTATCAGTAGGGTGAAATTTGTCTTGAGGACACACGCCTTCTCTATTTGGCAAGGATAGGGTCAATTTTCCACTCTGTCTCCCCTCCCCTGTTTCTGTCACCCTAGGCTGACCTTCAAATTGATTATATGGCTGAGCATCTTTTCATCTTGCTCACAGATCATGGCTGACAGTTCCGGTTGGGTGACAAACTGCTTTGGGTCAAGGAGCTGCATACTGCATTCTGCACATGAAATAGCTAGAACATGGGCCAGAACTAGGGAATGGCCTTGCTTTTCCACAATTCTCTATGCCTCAGACTTCTTCTTCCACACAAGGCCAAAAGGAAAACATTGAATCTTGATGCCTGCAAGGATTGACTCCAACGCAGGCCAAATCTCTTGTCTAAAACACCAGAGCTCTACCTGATCTTGTGTGCTGCTGGCTGGACAGAATACAGTACATGTCCTGCTGCCCACCCCGCTTTCCTGACTCTGACTCAGGAGGTGTACATTCACATTTTCCCACTACAGCAGTACTTGTAGTAGGAACTGGGAAACATATAGATAAATATGTTATTTTCATGAGTTTGATCTGGAACCAAGATCCTACACTATGTTTCTGGGGGCCATAGTAGATGAGGGACATCTCCAAGGTTTGCGCCAAACTTTGGTCACTAAACCAAGTTTCTCTGCAATGTGTCTCTTTTGCTTCTGAACTCTCCTCACTGATCCCTTTATCCTGCAATCACAAAGCCGAATTGTGGACACCCCATTACAGCCTAAAGGATAGAGCTTTGGCCCAAAATCCAGGGATTTGCTCAATATGGGTGCTTCTCAGTTCTAAGTATGGCCTGTGCCTCTGTCATATCTTGCGCTTGAGCCCACAAAAGGCCTTGCTGGTTTGCTCATTCATAGGCTCCATCTCTGACTGAAGGGCCTGGAGCACCTCCAGCTTGGACCAGGTGCACTGCCCACCCTGCCGAGACTCGGCCTGTGCCCGCTCCTCAGACTTCTCTTCTTGCTGTTTTGCTTCATCCTCTGGTTCTGGTTGCCCCTCATCCCACATCTCCACAACCTTCCAGATGTCCTCCCCATCCATGACAATCTGCTTCCCAGCAATTAATTCCCCCTGACAGGCTTCCTCCTCCTTCTCCTCTCCCTGCTCCTCACTTTCTGGACACAGCATGACTTCATCCTCCTTCTCCAGTTGCAACAGCTATACAGGCACCATGTCATCCTGCCTCCCCAGCTCCAGATCTAGAAAAACCTCCTCCCCTTCCCTGAGCATGCTATGCTCTGCCACTACCTGCATCTCCAGCCTGAAGCCCTACTGCTCCTGGGGAAAGTGATGCCTGGACAACAACCCCTCCTCCTCTTGCCAGGGCTCCTCACTCAGGTCCCTGTTGATCCTCACCACCCTACTGCACAAAGCCCTCCTCAGACAACACCTCCTCCTGCCTCTCCAGCTCCAGGTCAGGACAAACCTCCTCGCTGGTTGCCAATGCTGCTTTCCTGTCACCAGCGCCCCCTCCTGCATGTTGTTCTCCAGCTGGAGCCCGCAATGTCCCCTCAGTACCGCCTTCACCTTCAGCTCCTGGACCTCACTGCCGTCCTGCACAAACAGGGACATGAAAGGACCCTGGTCTGTCCCACTGGGCCCCTCCTCCATGGTGCTAACGCCCCCTATTGTCTTCGCTGTTCAGGAGGGTCTCAGTCACCTCAGGGCCTCCTACAGGGAGTAAAAGACCTGGGGACCTGAGGGGTCCGCTGACCCCAAACACAGCTTGACTGGCGATGGGTCCTGGTAGATGCCTGGTGGTGCCGGGAAGTAGGTGCTTAGAGCAGGGCGACTGCACAGCCCACGAAGTCCACTGCCTAAGCTGAGGCCTGTTTGGATCAGAACTTCCTGTATGCGCCCACTATGGTGTATGCAAATGAGATTGTGTTTAAGTCACATGAATTGGCTGTCCTGCTGACCATGCCCCAAGGCCTGTCCCACCCAAAAGGCTCTGCAAGTCTCTTCCAATCAGAGCGCCCCAGTGGGAGTCACCCCACACAGCCCCACCCTGAAGGGAGGCTGCCTGCCTCTCACCAGGAGCCCATAATAAATGGGGAAGGCTCTTCTCCCTCCACACTGCTGGCCTTCCTGTAACGTCTGCTGTTCACACTTCATCTAACCCCTGTTTCCCAGTCCAGTAGTTTCCGCCTCACTCTGCCCCTGGTCCTCAGTGACCCCTGGGAAACAAACAAGGTGAGCGTCCTGGGCAGGAGAGCCTCTCCTGGCACATCAGGTAGCTGAGGTCCAAGGTGCAGGCAGGGGAAGGCTGTGTGGGGATGGCCCGGATCCTCCATCCTGGGAGAGTGCAAAGCTCAGGAAACCCAGACAAGGAAAAGACTCCTGCTTCCTCTCTAGTTTCCCTTGTTTGCTCTGCCCTTGGTTTCTGTTCTCTTTGCAGTGTGTCCCTGGGCCCGCTGTCCCTCACTGGCCCGCCCGTGCTGGGGTCAGTCATAGCCAGAAAGTGTCTTCAGTGCAGAAAAGAGTTGACCTGTATGCGAATACGCCCCAGTTCTTTTACTATGTCATTGATATTTCCCAGGAGAAGGGTTGAGAGAGATTCACCCTAGGAAGCCAGAGAAATCAGATGGGAGAGTGAAACCTCTGCACTCCAACTAGCTGATCCACAGGACCAGGGGCAGGACAGCTCCATTACTAAGACGTGCTCAGTAATGGAAACAGTTCTCCCTTCAGCCATGGACATCCGTTTTGGTGATCAATAGAATTCAAATGCTGTGATCCCATCTTTTGTTCGATCCTTTCTAAGGCATCTGAAGACAACCGTGTCTCTCCAAAGCTCGACTCTGCAAAATGCCGGGTTCCACCACCCCTTTGAGAGCAGCACTGACAGAGCTCTCTCTGGCTTGCTACCATGGCAGCACCATCTCAGGGTACTCTGCAGTGTTTGAATTCAAACAGGTACTTTCCAGGCCCTGATACATCTGCAGGCATTTGGGGCTGTTCACACAGGAAATGGGACTGTGCCCTGAAATGTACTATTGAACCTATTAGGCATTTTTGTCCCTGCTCTGGGTGCTAATGTTGGGGGCCCACGCACTATTTTCATCCCAGGTGACCATAAGTAGAAATGCAGCTAATGTTTATTTTTGCTCTGAATCCTGACAATTCTGAATTCTTTCTAAAGGCTATGGTTGTTTCGACAGCAGCAATGTAAGAGTGTGTAAACTTGTATGAAGAAAGTCATGGCAGGCTCCCAAGGTGAAATGCAATGAGTTCTGTTCCAATTCAGGTGTCCTGTGCTACAGTTACAACACTGCTTGAAAAAATATATATAATTTTCTCTTTTGGCCTTTCCTCTAGGTGATTGGTTTTCTTTGGCTCACAGTGGATGAGGCTATGACAAATTGTCCCATTTGTATGACTGACTGATGCAGGTGTTGTAGAGTGGCCCTGGCACATACACCCAGGACTTATGACATTCCTGGTGTGGGGAAAAACACCTGTAACCACCTCAGGTACTACAGTCAGGGTCTTCTATCCATCACTGTACACAGTGACAGTTCTGTGACCATTGTACAAGATCTATCACCAGAAGTCACTCAGTACATTTCTCCAACTCCCAGGCACTACCCTAAAGCACTGAATAACATTTAAGGCATCTGGACCCTTGTCTCCAATTGCATAGCCTTGCTTCTCTGCCCCAATGTGGAAATTCCAGAAGTTGATTCTTCATCGGCCTATTGTGAGGTCATCTCCTACACACTACTGCATTTCCCTTGATAGAAACAACACAAAGAATAAAACAGGTTGTATGTGTTTTATTTATTTATTTTTTTAGGTTAATCTCGAGGTGGATGGCATTTCCACTCTAAAACTTCTACAGGCTATCCCCTCCACTTCCTTTCAACCTGAGTGGGAGCCCATCCAGAATCCTTCAGCATGGCTGGCACAGGGGCACAGTGTATGCATATCCTGTCCTAGCTAGCCATATTGCAATTGTCTCCTGTGCTCTTCCAAATTTGGAATGTTCCCTGGCACGCACACACATGTGCACATAAATGAACACTCTGACTCACAGTGTCCCGGGTCACATTTCCCTTTTTTTCCCCAGTACCTCTTATTGGCCTCCACAACTTGGTCACACTATCACCGTTGTGGGCTTGGCAGAGGCACACTAATGGGGGATGTAAAATCAGGAAGGAGCCTGAATTGGAAGTCTGGACAATGGAAAGGGCACTGGAGAGTAGGACCTTGTTCAGATTTGCAGGGAGACCAAGGAAGTGCCAAAAGGACAAGAAGTACTAATGCAGAAATTTGGTGAATCAACCGGTTCCTTCCCTAGGGGCTCATGAAAGTTTAGGTGCTCAGAGCACCTGAACCTGCTTGTACTCTGTGGGCACTAAGGTCTTCCAGTTGCCTTTATTCACTGACCTTCCCTCTCACTACTACCCTGGGTACCTTCATTTGACTTGAGACATTTTTTCTACAATTATTTTGGATAGGACAATCACAGGTAAAATAACTCACCATGGAGTGCTCAGCACCTGGGCTCCTCAGAAACACATCCACCTCCCAGCTTCCCCCACTGGGTCCTGCATTACTTGGTAGTGCTGCAGGGCTTTGGCCACAGGTCCTTCCCACCTAGCCTACTACTCTGTGTCCCCAGTCTGACCTCCACATTCATCAAGTAGTTTAGCAAGTCTTTATCTTGGTCTTCAATGATGGCTGGTATCTGGCAGGGGTTCAGAATCTGCTTTTTGGTCAAGGATTTACAGAGATTATCAAATGGAGAGCTCAAAGGCACAGAGCACAAGGGAGACCACAGTGGGTCATTCCCATGAACTGCAGACATTGCCTCCTGTCCAAACTCCTCTTCATCTGCCTTTCTTACATATTCTGACAACCATACTACCTCTGGCTTTATGTTCTCCCTTAAGACTTCCTGCAGTAATAAAAGAAAAATGCCTTTACAACACTTTCCTGAGCCCCCCCCCCCCTGACCTCTGTGTGCTGCTTCAGAGGACTCAGATATAAGGGTGTGTGCATATATTTTCTCACTGCTCTTCAGTCCCCTGAGAAATGTCTGTGTGTTCTCCAAAACAGTGTCAGCACACATCGTCTTGAAATCCCTTTGTTTGACAACAGCTGCTCCAATTTGGAATTTCTCAGCTTGCAGTGACATTATTTACGTCTGTGTGTGGGTGCATGTACCTGTGCTCATATAATTGTGCCTGTGTGTGATGATGAAAGGAGGGTGGACACTCAAATTTGTATTGTCTTAAATTCATTTTGTCATCAGTTGTTTCTGAGAGGAGATACAGGAATCACTCGGCTTATATTTCATTAGTAACTAACTGTGTTTCCGCACTGAGATCATTGTTAAAAATTTTTTTGAGGTTGTTGGCAGGAGGTACAATAGAAAATGAAGAAACTTTAGATTGACAAAAACAATGGATGATTCCAATATGTGATTTGTGGCAGTGGTACCCGATGCTGATACTTTTTGTCCTAGAGACTGACTGACAGATTCACACTCTCCCAGGTTAGTGCCACCAGGAATGACAGGCTGTTTCCTCTGCAACTGAACCTTCACCTTGGCCAGGCTCCTTCTGCCTGTTTCAAAGTCAAGCCAGGGCATCGTCAAGGAAACTGCTTTAAACCAGACGCCGGGAATGATCTACTTTCTGTGCTCAAGAATGGGCTTTCTTTGCTAGCAGCCTTGCACTTCACTGGAATGTAGGCCCTGCAAGCTTGATCTCTCTCAAAGTTCAGCTGAAACTGACTGAAGGGACTGCAGTTCCTCCAGTGCCTCTCCGGTGCTCCAGGCACTGGTCCCACCAGGCCCTGTATCTGTTCGCTGCTCCTCCTCAGGCTTGTTCTCTTTGGGTATTGGGCGTTGGCCTCCTTGGTGGTCCACCTTTGCTCCCCAGTGGAGAGTCCCACCACCCACATGGAGAGTCCATGTCCAGGATCCGCTCTGTTCCCAGCAGTGGCTCTGCCCTCACCTCCAGAGTTTCTGCTACTCTCAGAGTTCACCCTGAAACTGGAGGTGACTGTGCCATCCCACATACCTGGGCTTGCAGGGTCCCCTTTTCTCGGCACCACCCACAGGTAGTGCTTCAGGAATCCTGCCCTGTTTTGACCTGAAGGGCCCTTCCAGGTCCTGTGCTGACCCACGGTGCCAGGGGAGCCACCCTGTCTTCAGATGCAGCCCATCTCCCCATGTGGCCGTGGCTCTGAGCTGAGTAGCTGGTAAGAAGCAGCAAGGAGCAGCAAGTGTCTGCTGCTGAGCCAGGGAGCCCACAATGTGTAGCTAGTGTTCTGTTTTGAGGAGGACATTTGCTTTAAGGGGTGGGCCTCTACACAAGAGTTTGGTAGTTCCCTTACAGAAAGACAGCTGAGCAAACTGTGTGAGCTTTGCTTGCCACATCCATCCGGCTCCTCCCAACTACCCTAGCAGAGAGGGAGATAGACTTCATCCCCCTCTGCTCCTCCCTCTTTCCCACACCTGGGCCTGCCCCCATAAGCAGGCCCACAGAGCTCAGAAAACCTCACAACCCGACATTATCTGTGGGTTTTCTGGGTATCCACACCTACCCTTTGTACTAAAAAGACTCACCTTATATGTGCACATAGTAAATTAGGGCTCTGTGTCACTTTCAACTGAGGCATGTTTACCTGTGGTAAAATGGACAGCGGCAGCCCTGGTCTGGGGTTGGATTGGTTGGAGTGTGGTCCCATTTACCACACAGGTGGTGTTTCCCAAGCCGTATTCAGGGTCAAATCTAGTTTTTTGTTTAGTTCTCTAGTTAGAGTGTTTACTGGAGATAACTGAGCTATGTGTCTGTGTCCTCTCTCTTAGTCTCTCTCTCTCCTATTATTTCTCTTTCTCACATCAGTAAGTTATCTTCAGTGAGGAGTAAGTAAAGACATAGACAGTAATCACAAACTGGGCAGTGGGGCGGTCTCACATATAAGGTATTGAATTTCAAGCGGATGCAATGGGAAGTCCTATGGCTGGGGCACTGTAGCCTGTGGTCTGGCTGACCTGAATGACCCCAGAAAGGCTCACTCCATGTGTTCCAAGATAGCTCGCCTTTTGTCTTTCTCCCCTTTCTCTCCTAGCTGCCCTTCCTTCTCTCTGTGTCTCCCTCCTCTCCATGCCTGGTTTTCACATTGACCACTGTAGCAATGTGCAGTTTAAACAAAATAAGTATTCATTTCTATTTCATAAAGATTTGCATGAATTTTTTAGAGAGACAGGAAGAGAAGGAGAGACTGAAACATGGATGTGAGAAACATCCATCCTCTGCCTCTGGAATAGCCCCTAGTGGGGACCGAGCCAGCAACCCAGGCATGTGACCAGGAACCATGCTCCATCCTCTCATCCACACTGGCCAGACAGAGATATCCACTTTCCAAAAGAGACCCGAAGTATATTACAGATTTTTCCCTTAAGCATCCGACACCACACAGATGACCAACAGAATCTGGATCTTTGTGGTGTTTTCCTTATGGGACCCTGAGAGACCCATGTCTCCTCTAAAGCTGTGACAATGCACAAGACTAAGTATAGAAGGCTCTTTTGAGAGGGGCAGTGAGAGACACCCTCTCTGCTTTGGGGGACACAATGAAGCCCCAAGGTGTGGTCAGCTGGGCAGAATATGTTCCAATATGTCCCAGTCGGCAGCTGATACTTTTGCAGGCATTCACTGAAGCCAATAAAGAGAGTGACATTGTGCCCTAAACATGAGTTGGGCTAAAGTTGGAACAGAATCCTATCCAAATTGCAGATGCAATGCTTACCCGCCCGCCCCTCACATGCTTCCCAGCTGACCTTAGCAGAGGACAAGCTATGTCTTCCTTTGCATGATACATTCCTAACTTCTTCCCAAAGAGCTGTGCTTACTTTCAGCAGGAAAATGGGTGTAGGCAAACTGGCACAAAGAAAGGCATGGGAGACTCCTGATCTTGAGCAAAAAGTAAGATTTGCTTCTGTGCAGTCTCCACTGGGGAAGACTTTTCACTGTTGCTTAACAGGCAAATAAACTATGTTCTTTAGGGGTATCCTCTACACTTGAACCTCTTGGGTGTTATGCAACTCACTGTGTCCAAAGCTTCATTGCTTTGACACAGTTTAGCCTTTGTCCCTTTTGCATGACCTATGGATGCAGGCTGCTGCACTGCACGCCTGCTGACATTCACTCAGGACTGCACACCCTACTTGCTGTGTAACAACACCCCTCTGAGGAAGTAGTCCTGTACACTTCCTTGCAAGCCGGCTTCACAGACAAAGGGTGACTCTGCGTATTAAGTTTTCTCCTTGACGTGACCCTACCCGAGTCTTTGGCAATCATGTCAATCTGAAAAGGACATCTCTCCTCTATCATGTCCATGGAAGATGCATGATAACATGAACAAAAGAGAGACTACCCAAGCCATTCACCATGAAAACCTGGGAGGCACAGCAGTCTTAATTCATACACATGCACAGTGACTTGCAAGCCTGCACTTCAAGAGTCTGCTTGAAGCCTTCCTCAACTAATCTTTAAATGGCATCTACAACACAGTGAGGCAATCAATATATGCCTAATGGATGAAGGCACAACATGATAGCCTTTGAGTTGCACCCAGATCAGTGTGTCAGATAAAGCAGGTGAATTTAGGTTCCCTAAAGATAATAATGTGCAATGATGTCTGCGATGGGCTCTGGTGCTGCAGTAAGTGTGAGATGGAGTGGTTAGGATGCTTGTAGGGGAAGAGGTAATACCTGAGTTGGCAGCACTGGGCAGGCCTAACCTCTGCTCCAGGCCTGAGTGTGGGGAGGAACTGTTACATAACCCCAAAGGGACAAAGAGCTGTGTGTGAAGGGCTGCTCATTAGAAACAATGGCTCAGAGTGCCCAGGAAAATGGAAAGACCGGGACAGTGATTACACAGAACAACCACTACCTTTGTCCCTCCAGTTGTCATGTGTGAGCTTCCCACTGGCCACATCCTGCAGGAACGCATGAACTCAGCAGCCTAATCGTTCCTGCCATGATTCCAATAAATAGTGAAAAATCTATCTCCAAATCATGTGTAGAGACCCTGGTCCAGATGTGCAGAATTTCCCCTTCATAGTAAATAGATACAAAGGACCATGAATACTAGTTGTGTGGCTATAGAGACCAGATTGTACATGACAAAAAGATCAATGCTGACAGCATGTGGAAAGGCCCTAGGATGCCCTGCCAGGCTGTTCTATACATGAAGTCATATCATGTGCTGGGCTGCTCCTATCATTACCCCACTAGTGTAATCATTATAAAGACAGACTATCTTGTTTAATGGAGTGCAATGTCCCAGAGTCTTGCTATCACACAGGTAATTTCCTATGCTCCCGACATGAGAGGGACACAACAAGTACTTGCCTCCCGAGTGACCCTGACCAGGACCAGGGACCAGCTGCAACTGATGTATGTGCCCCAGGCCAGAATTGAACAATGACTGGTCAATGGGCCGACGCTCTATGTGCAGAGCCAAACCGCACAGGGCCTGAATCAGAAATTCTTAATGTGTGAAATTATTTCCTTAAGATGTGCACTCAGGAAAAAGGTTTTGTTTTTCCCAGATTATATTTTTACACTTCAGGGTACCTGGTTTCTCTTTTTAGGATTTATTATCTTTCATTGTGTTCAGGTATTTATCATACTGCTTAGAAATGCATGTTCTATACAAAGCTTTTCTCTAATATCTCAATTATCACAGAGGTACAATTTATACATGCCTCTTCCCCCCCAAAAAACTTGCTGTTTTAGACATTCTCAAGTAACAGAAAAATGGGATTTGAATTTTCTCCTTAAAAAAAAAACTTCATACAGAAATCACTACTGTTTTTAATATCTGTTACCACATAGGCTGCCTGACGGGCTTTCTTCATGCCCTCCTACAGAAAAAGGCCAAAAATATGAGTTACTTTGTGATGCAACAGGTGCAGGGTTCACCCTATCTAGGAGAAGGTGAAACTGTTGTTCTCTAGTACCTTGCTCACAACTGCTTAAGAAGCTTGCTTATTGGCTTATCCAGCAAAATCCATGCCCTCCTCCATAACCACCTCGTCCACTGCCATAGCAGTCATCAGAGTGACTGTTTCCACCATCAGTCAGGGGAGGCACTCATGCTGGTGATGCTTCATGTGTGCTACCTATAAAGTCAAAGAGCAAATGGCCCATCTTGAACCACATTAAAATACTTTTTATATCATTATAGCATGACAAATAAAATATTAATTCTTTGCAAAACCCAGACATCTATGTGTCCATGCTGAGAAAATATTAATAGTGCTGGGGTAGTGAAGGGATCTTACATCTATATCAAATAAAGTTTAGGAGTCATACTTTTAGCTATAAATGATTTTGAATACATGTTCAGGCACATTTTCCTAAAATGCTCTGCAATCCTGACTTTTATATGGTCCCTAAGCTTTACATTGTCAAACATTCTATCTGACTGAAAAATGTCAGATAGCTCATTTGGCTCAGAGGCTGGAGGGTCTGTCCTGGTACCGAAGAGTCTCAGGTTCGATTCTGATAAAGGGTGCGTACCTCAGTAGCTGTTCAATCTAGGCCCCGGTTGGGATGGTGGGGAGGAGGCCAATCGATGTGTCTCTCTCTCATTGAAGTTGTTCATTTTCTCTCTCCCTCCCTCCCACCCTCCCTCCCTCCCTCCCTCCCTCCCTCCCTCCCTCCCTTCCATTCTATCTGCATACTCAGTGTGAAAATACCACAGGAAAGGGTTCTTTTTTCAAATGTGAAAATAGTCCTCAGTGGTAGTGTTGGTAACAGGTTCAAAGTTTACAGGTTCATTTCCTGGTAGAGATTATGTACCTGAGTGGCATGTTTTGTCCTAAGTCCCAGTCAGAGCTAATGCTAGAGGAAACTCTTTCAGGTGTCTCTCTTTCTCTGTTGCCGGACCATAAAGAAAAACTGTGAAGATACCTTACACACACTGTAAAGACCAATGGCAAATATACCCTCCAGTGTACATGAGCAACAGACACAAAAAAGACTATTAAATAATGTTCTTTAATAAGAAAAGAAGATAGTACAGCCTCTTTATCCCCCAAAGCAATGTATTATATTAAAGGAGCTAATAAGAAAATAATTCAAAGTCATTTGAACTAATCCAAAACTCACTGCATACACTTCCCTTTTTAAATTGGAATTAAACAGGGTAAAATGCGGTCTGGCTTCTTATATCTAATTCTGTGAGATATTCAAGTTGTAATCACATCATACCACATCTCTCATATGATTAACTGTAAGAGGCTCCATTCCAATATTCAGAACAATCTGTATAATGACTCCTTCCATAGCCATTTTGATCATTAAAAAACAAAATTACACACACACACACACACACACACACACACACTCTCTCTCTCTCTCTCTCTCCAAGATAACACTGTAGTGAATTATTTCATACAGTGACAAATATTTGATCATACCTGTGTCTTCTATAGAAAAATTCTTCCTGGGAACATGAAAAGCATTATTCAGGGTACCCAAAATCTGTAGGTAGTATGCCATGATGCTTACTGTGTTGGGAATTTGGATCATCTTTGCTTGAGAAACTAAGGTAAATTAACCACAAATATTTAAAAATGTGCCTTATATTAACGGGAATATATGTACACCTTGGCAACAAAATGACAAAAATGTCAAATGGACAAAAGCTTTAATAGAAATGTCTCCGAAGAAGAACACACAACCAATAAGCTCATGAAGAGATGTTCCATATAACTGCTCCTCAGAAAATATAATTCAAAACTAAGGTGACATACAACTTTTCTCTGAATTAGTCTCCAATGTTAGAAAAAAATTTAAAATAGTCATGTTTTGCTGAGGATGTGGAAAACCAGGATCCCATTCATGGATAACCAATATGTAAAATGGTACAGCTGCTGTGCATATCATTGGAGATTCCTTAGAAAACATTACCCTCTGAACTTAAACATGCTGCAGAAACTGCACTCTAAATTATACACCCCAAATATTTGGAACAAGAAACAAAAATGTGTGTATGAGGAGGCTCACCACAGTACTAGAGAGAAAGAGCCCAGATGAACTGGAAAGCAAAGTGTGGTAACTGCTCCTACAATGGTATATTCTTTCAGCCACAAAAGGTGAGATCACTCTTCCATGCTACATGAATGTTTCTTGAAAACAGACACTCTAACAGACACAAGCTACATGCTATAATCACATGTGTTTCCACTTCATGAGTATGATTTATGGAGAACAGGAACATCAATACACTCAGAATAGAGTTTAATGTTTGGCCAGTGGGTCAGGGGAGTAATGGTAGTGACTCTTTAAGGTTTAGACTGTTGTGTTTAGTGGCACTAAAAATGTTTTCATTCTTCCTAGAAGTGGAGGTGGCATACTGTACTGGATATATTCTATGTTATGTTATTGTTCACTTGTATTACATATTTTTAATATTTAATTTTATAAAGGATGAATTTCATGTCAACCATAAATACTATCAATTATAATGAACTCTTCTGATATCTTGTTTTCTTTTACCTGTAGTATGTAGCCCAACTATCATCTCTTCATGACACATGGCAATTTCTCCTGGAAGAGACAGGCTCTTGGTGTGGAGCTACTGTGTAATTTCCTCTCCCACATGTTTCTGGTCCTTCAGTTTAAAAGGCTTAGGTGACTAAATCACACCTGAGACCGATATTACAGAGAAAAAGAAAATTTCAAAACTTTAACTTCTTTCCCCTTTTTAATACTAGTGTTAGAATAAACTCCTTATCTAACCAATTATATAGTTTGTTTTGCTTATTCAAATTTTAAATGACATTTTAAATATTTCTATACATTCATAATACTGGTTTGTACTCCTATCATTTCATCCTTACTTTTTCATTTTTATATTGTATTAATTTTCACTGTTGTAGGTACTTACAAACTCTATATCCACATTTTGTGTTTGATTGAATTTATTGGATGACACTGCTTAATATAGTTACATAGAATTCAGAGGTACCATTCTGTCATATATCATCTGCATACTGGATGGTGTGTTCACCACCCAAAGCCAAGTCTCCTTCCTTCCCTATATTTAAAAGATTACTTAAGTGTTCTGCACCTGAGCAAAGCACTCTTGCTCCTCTACTTCCAATTCCTGCTCCTCTACTTCCTCCTCTTCCACATCTCAGGTTTCTTGCATGACTGCTTTGCCTTGAAGAAAGCAGTGACCTCCATCTACCACCACATTGTAAAGATGGTTGGTGGGATTGCTGTACTTTACTTGTTCTTCCATTGACACACTAAAATAATTACACATAATATGAACAACAGTACATGTCACTAAACTCAAACAAATGCATAAATTGTACAAAGCTACACATTACTGAAAATAAGTCAAGGTCAACATCAAATTATCTTCCCAAATCCAACATTTTCTTCAAAAAGCATGGAGTTCTTCTTCATGTCACAGTTAAGAAACATTTATTTATTAAATGTCTTCCATTAAATCATGCAGAACAGATACATATATTGTCAATTACTCTAAAAGTCCTCAAAATGCCCTCTAAGTAATAAAGAATCATAAGCCTAACATACCATGAAAGAAATGCAGGCATTACTTTCTAAAATGTGCATTTTAAAGCATTTTTTATTGGCAACTTTTTTTTTCAATGCCAGAGTATATCAAAATGTGCATTATTTGTGGAATAAATCCTTCTTGTCTTCATTCATTGAAATGGATCAGTTATCCCAAAATTAGACTTTATAATTTCCTGTTTGTTAAGGTAAAATAATTGATATATAATTTTACAATACAACTGAAGGTGTGTATTTTCAGAGATGTCAGGATTCCCACATTTTCTATGATTAAACAGGACCCTTCCAAGACTGAATCAGAATACACGATGGAGCACTGTTGTAAAGTACATCGTGATATAAGAATTTTAGAAAATTCACTGTGGTTAGAGGTTAAACATTTACTAGGACAGCAGAGGAAACCTTGGGCAGTAAGGACACCTTGTTATGACACCTACCATCCATAGGCTCAGGTCATTTCCTTTCTTCCAGATCTGCACACCTACTTCATTGTCAAGGGCCTACTCAAATAGGAACTTTTTCAACCCTCTGCTCCCAAGGAATGGGAAGTCCGCTTTCTCCACGTGTCTTTGTGGCTCTTCTTATCCCCCAGAATTATTGGCCTCAATGCTGAGGACACAACCCTTGTGGCGATGCGCTGTCCATGGTAAAGCGCTGACAGCCTTGACACTGGAACTCAGAGGCCAGGGTAAGTAAGTTCTCCGCTGTGCCCACGCTCACGTTCCTGTCAATCTCCCCTTCCCCACTCTCCCGGCCTGAACTGACAAGAAGCGATGACTAATAACCTGCGTATTCAGGGCACTGCCTACCTGTACCACAAGGCAATCAACACGTTCCCAGAAACACGGTTACAGAAGCACAGGGCTACAACTGTGTGAAAAGGCTTCCTTCTCCGTTCCCATCGCCGGCAGCTCCAGGAGCATCTGCAGGGTTCTCCACGGGAACACAAGCAGGGCCCTGGACATGTCTGTTTCTAGCTGCAGCAGGGAAAGAAGTGTAATTTAAGAATGTGCTCTGGACGTGACAGAAAAGACAACCTGTCAGGTTCAGTATGTGGCCCCTTTCGTGCACACCTCGGACTCTGCACCCTTGGGCTCCCAGAAAGACAATGAACAGCTAACCCAGATCCAGGGTTGCTTCTCAGGCGGCAGGCAGTTGGAAATGAACCCACTACTGCCACCAGGCTGACAAGACACACCCACACAGCCTCAGCAGGCCCAGGACTTCTCCAAGCAGGGGTGTGGCTGCCCCTGGGCTCCCTGCCCAGCACTCCTGCCCATACCCAGCACTCTAGGCAGGTGGCCCCACCCTGCCGCCCTCATCCCTGGGGCCCCTCAGAGCTGTACCCGCTATCCTTTGCGGCCTGCAGGGCAACTAGGGGGAAAGATACAGAGCGTGTCCTGGAAAGAACCCAAACTGCACGCATGTCACAGCACGTGCCACCTCACAAACAGCCGAACTTGCTGATCCCACAACCTGGGAAGCCTGCCAGGACCTCCCAGGTGAACCACCTATCTCTCCCTGTGGACAGGGCCTGCAGGGCTGTGCACGACTTCTCCACAGACACGAGCTGCTACAGCTCCATGATGCTGGACCACTCATTGCCCTCCCAGGGTCCCCAGCTAGGCCTCCCAGTCTGCTCCCAAACTGCCAGATAAGCAGCAGGCTGAGCACCCCCAGGCCCTGGCTGGAGGCTGAGAATAGAGCTGGCTCTGGCGGGAACAGTGCACAGGAAATAGCCCCACCCAGCTGTGCAAAGTGCAGGACTGACCTGCACGCTCACCTTTAAAAAAATAGACGCCGAATGTGTTGCTGTGCTATGTGCTACACCAACACTCATCTGCCACCTCCTGTCTATCTGCATTTCATGCCCAGTCATCTGTTGTTTCTCATCCATCAGTCCACTGACATCTGTCCTTTCTCACCTACGCGTCACCGCTCCTGGATCTCTTGTCTGTCAGACATCTGTCATCTCTATCTGTCCCCTCCATAAATGTGCCGATCATCAGTCATCTGTCCCCTCTCATCTGTGTGTCATTTATCACCTCTCATCTATGTGTCCTGTATCAATCTTCTGGCATCCCTCTTATACCTGCCCTTTTTCGCTCCTATGCAATATTCAGCGGTATGATTGTTCTTAACATAATGATTTCTGATTCTCTACCTATACCTGCGTGATACGTGACATAAGGACCAGCTGGTAACTGGACTCCAGTCCTGCTGCACCTTCTTCTCTCCTCCCCAGGCAGCAATGATTGTGAGGGCACTTACTTGTGAAATGCTGTCCCTCAGTCTGAGGATGCATGTGGCCATGGTGAGACTACATGTGGGTTCTTGGCATTTTTAATGTGAGACAATAATAGGGAAAGATGTCCTCTACATTACTCTCAAGGTAGTAACCCCAACACCACCTTCTGTCTTCAACTCTAGGCTCATCCATTACTTTTTCAGCCACCTAAGCACCCACTGCCGAGGGATTCTGCCCTCTCCCTACTACCTTTTCACCTTCTCAGGTTCCAGAGGTGGTGTCCAAGTCAGAAACTGGTGAGTATCTGTTGGACTCTCAGCACTGGAATGTGGTGATCTCTGCAACAACCCATGGGACCTGTGCCTAGAAACCATTTGTCCCTTTAGATCTGATATCATACAATTCTTATTGTTTATATTCCACTTAATGTATGTATTTCATCCTCACTGGAGGATCTTTTTCTCATTATCTCAGATTCAGAGGATGGTAGAGACAGACAGAGTCAGAGAGAGATAAACAGAAAAATTGATGTAAGTGTGACATATCGACTGGTTGCCACCCACACCACCCCGAACTGGGATGGGGACAAATGGCAAATGCGGTACATGCCCTTGACCAGAATTGAACTCATGACTCCTTTGTCTGTGGGCTGACACTCTAACTGCTGAGCCAAACTGGCCGGACTCTTACCACTTTTAAAACGTCAATTCTGTTCACTTGTCAGTTTGTCTCCACATCTCATCAAGTCTTGCAACACTTCCAGTGAGGGACCAACATCACTGTCTTGAAAAACTCTTAAACAAAAGATGTCCTCAGCTCCCATCCTTACCCCTTTCTTCGGGCACTCAAAGCAGTCTATATGGAATACCTGGGAAAAGCTACTGTGATGGTCAACCGGAACCAAGACCCAAATTTCCGCTCAGTTCAGTGTTTCTATTTCACCCCTTTGATGACCACTTCTTGACTGGATGTCCTGGCTCATTTATGCCTAATCTTTCTCCTGCCACTGCTCAATCCCTGACAATATGCCATTTGTACTTTGAAACAGCTTTATGGATTTTTTTTTTTAACATAGCGTGAAGTTCATTCATTCCAAGTACACTCTCAGTGGATTCAGTATATTCAGAGTTTTGTAACCATCTCTGCCATCTCCTGTCTGAATATTGCCGTCATCTCTAAAACATCACCTGTACCTATGAACGATTATTTCTCATGCGTCCATCTCCTAAGCCTTTGGGCATCATTAATATTATGTGGACTTGCATATCGGTGACATTCATATTAATGGAACCATAAACATTGGTCTACTGTACTTAAGTTTTCTGTCGGAAAGTGTTATGTTGAAGTGTCCATCTGCCCTACCACAGGACCACTGCACACCAGCTCCCTGACAAGACTTTCTTACTGAGATGCTTCTGTGGCTCCTTCCCACTCTACCCAAATAAGCTAGGTTGTCCCTACATTCTCTTTTATTGGCTACTTCTTCCACTTTTCTCTTAACACTTCTTTTTACTAAGACAACAAAGCTATGTCTAACTTGTCTGCACTTTACTCTTGACCTATTGTCAGCCTCTTAACAGTCAGGGTTCTTGATTTCTCCTGTGTTTTGTCCTCAGTGACCAAACAGTGACTAAGCATAATAGTTGATCAGTAAAAGTTTGTTGATAGAAGATAATTTTGGGGCCTTCAAGATTTCCCTTTACTTAATTCTGGCCTAGACAAGGCTCAAGTGAGGCCAGGAGACAATGTGGCACCAGTCAAGATAATGTCTGTTTCAACTGTGGTGGCCCCTGATTTGTCCATAAAACTTGAGGCTCAGTGTCCGAGGCCAGCCAGACTGACCATAGCACACTGGGAAGTTGTTTTTCTCCAAGCACCTGTTAGAGTTAGCCATGGCGAATATGACTGCAAAGTGTGTGTGGGTCCAATGTATCCCTGTGACAAATAGTTGTTTGTGCTGGTGGGGAGTACATCATTAAGTAATTCATTTTTTAATTAATTTATATGTTTTGTTACAGATGTTTCTCCTGTTTCCCTCATTGACTCCCACCTCCCCATCCTTCTGTGCCCCATCCACAGCTGTGCTGTTCATGTGCATTGTCCATGCATACATACACATAAGTTCTGTGGTTTATCTCTCCCCCACCCCTCTTCTGGGTATTGTCAGTCTGCACCCCACTTCCACATCTCTGGGACTACCCCATTCCTCACACTGTTATATTTATTATATTCCACAAATAAGTGAGATCAGGTGATATTTGTCTTTCTCTGTTTGACTTGTTTTGCTTAGGAAGATACTTTCCATGTCCCTCCATGTCTCTCAGAGGATAAGTAATCTTTCTTTCTTACAGCTGCATAGTACTCCATTGTGTATATGTACCACAGCTATTTTATGCATTTGTCTACTGATGGGCATTTGGGGCTATTTCTAGATCTTAACTATTGTAAATGGTGCTACTATGAACATGGGGGTACATATATTCTTTCTGATTGGTATTTCAGGCTTCCTAGGGTATATTCTTATAATTGGGATCACTAGGTCAAATGACAGTTCAATTTTTAACTTTTGAGGTAACACCATAGTGTTTCCCATAGTGGCTGAATCAGTCTGCATTCTCACCAGCAGTGCACTAGAGTCCCCTTTCACCATATCCTCATCAACACTTGTTGTTTGATGATTTGTTGATGGGAGCCTTGCTGACAGGAGTGAGGTGATACCTCATTGTTGTTTTAATTTGCATCACTCTGATGATTAGTGATGTTGAGCATTTCTTCATATGTTTCTTAGCCATTCATATGTCCTGTTTAGAGAGGTGTCTATTTAGTTACTTAGCCCATTTTTAATTGGGTTCATTGATTTCCTTTTGATGAGTTCTATGAGCACACAATATACATTGGAAATTAACCCCTTATCTGATATATAATTGGCAATTATGCTCTCCCATAAAGAGTGTTTCCTTTCCCTTTTGATGATTGTATCTTTTGCTGTGCAGAAGCTTTCGAGTTGGATGTAGTCCCATGTGTTCATTTTCTCCTTTGATTCTGTTGCCTTAGGTAATGTATCAGTGAAAATTCTGCTATGCATGAATTCTGAAATTTTGTTGCCTACAGTTTCTTCTAGAATTTTTATGAATTAAATTAAAGTCACATTAAAGTATTTTATCCATTTTGAGTTTATTCTTGTGTAGGGTGTAAGTTGATGGTCTAATTTTTTTTCATGTAGCTTTTCATTTTCCTAACACCATTTATTAAAGAGGTTGTCTTTACTCCACTGTATGCTCTTGCTCTTGTCAAATATTAATTGAGCATATTACCTTGGTTCCATTTCTGGGTATTCTGTTCTGTTCCATTGATCTATCTGCCTAACCCTGTGCCAGTACCAGGGTATTTTGATTACAGTGGCTTTGTCCTGTAACCTGAAATCTGGTAATGTGATCCCTCCTACTTTGTTTTTCATTTTCAGGATTGCTGTGGTTATTCAAGATGTGTTTTGTTTCCATATGAACTTTTGAAGTATTTCTTCTAGTTCTGTGATGTATGTCATTGGTATTTTGATGGAGATTTAATAGAATCTATAGATTGCTTTTGATAGTATAGACATTTTAATGATGTTAATTCTTCCAATAAGGTATGTTCTGCTTTTTTATATCTTCCTCTATTTCTTTTTTCAATGACCTTAAGTTATCTGAGAATAGGTCCTTTATTGTTTTGGTTAAGGTTATTCCTAGGTATCTTAATTTTCTTGTAGTGATGTTAAATGGGGTTTTTTTTTTAGTTTCTCTTTCTGTATGAGTTTATCATTGGTGTAGGAGAATGCCATCAATTACTTGACATTAATTTTGTATCCTGCTGCTTTGCCCAGTTTATTTATTAAGTCTGGTAAATTGTTGATGGAGTCTTTGGGTTGCATATGTATAGTATTATTTCATCTGTGAATAATGACAGTTTCACTTCCTTTTTTCAATTTGCATCTTTTTTATTTTCCTTCCTGTCTGATTGCTGTGGCTAAGACTTCCAGTACTATGTTAAATAAGAATGGTGAAAGTGGGCATCCTTGTCTTGTTCCTGTTCTTACGAGAAATGCTTTTAATTTTTGCCCATTGTATATGATGTTGGCTGTAGGTTTTTCATATATGTTCAGATAATATCCCTCTATTCCCAGATTGCTCTACATTTTATCAGAAATTGGTGCTGGATTTTGTTGAATGGTTTTACAAGTATCTATTGATATGATCATGTGATTTTTATTTTGTTTATTTGGTATATTGCATTTGTTGATTTGTGCATATTGTACCAGTCTTGCATCCCTGGGTGAATCCAACTTGGTGAATAATTTTTTTGATGTAATTCTGGATTAGATTTGCTAGTATTTTGTTCAGGATTTTGGCATCTGTGTTCATCAGGAATATTGGTCTGTAGTTTTCTTTCTTTGTATTGTCTTTTTCCTGTTTTGGAATTAGAATTATGTTGGCCTCATAAAACGAGTTTGAAAGTCTTTATTCTTCTTGAATTTTTTGAAATAGTTTGAGGAGAATGGGTATTAGTTCTTTGAATGTTCAGTAAATTTCCCCTGAAGCCATCTGGGCCTGGGCTTTTCTTTGCTGGGTGAGGCTTGATTACATCTTTTCTTTTATCCTCACCCAAGGACAGACTTTCATTTTTTGTTCAGATAGAGAGGAAGGGAGATAGAGGAAGAGAGAGAGAAAGGGAAACATCGATGTGAATGGGACACATCGAGTGGCTGCCTCCCGCACAACCCAATCAGGCCCAGGGACAAACTGCAACCTAGGTACCCTCCCTTAGTGGGTGTCTCTGTACCCCAGGCCGACACTCCAACTGCTGAGCCAAACTGGCCATAATTCAGCTTTGGGAGACTATGTGTTTCTACAAATTTGTCCATTTTGCTTAGATTTTCAAATTTGTTGCCATATAATTATTCATAGTATTTGTTAACGATCATTTTATATTTTTGTGGTGTCAGTTATTACTTCCCCTCTTTTATTTCTAATTTTGTGTATTTGGGTTCTCTCTGTTTCTTGGTAGTCTGCCTAATGGTCCATCAATCTTATTGATCTGTTCAAAGAACCAGCTCTTTGTTTCATTGATCCTTTGAATTGTTTTTGTTTTTTGTTTTTTTTGGTCTCCGTGTCATTTTTTTTTTCTGCTCTGATCTACTATTACATTCCTTCTACTTGCTCTGGGGTTTTCCTTCTGTTTGCTTTCTAGTTCTTTAAGTTGTGAGGTTAGATAGTCTATTAGAAATTATCCTTGCTTCTTGAGGTAGGCCTGTAGTGCTATGAACTTCCCCCTCAGAACTACTTTTTTTGCATCCCATAGATTTTGTGTTGTTGTGTGTTCATTTACATTGCTTTCTAGAAAGCTTTTAATTTCCTCCTCGATCTCCATGGTAACCCTTCATTGTTCAATAGCATGCTATTTAGCCTTCATGTTTTCTAATGTGTTTGCATGTTTTTGTTGCAATTGATTCCTAGTTGCATGCCATTGTGATCTGAGAAGATGCTTGGTATGATTTTAATCTTCTTGAACTTGTAGAGGCATAGATTGTGTCCTAACATGATGTCTATTTTTGAGAATGTTCCACATGCACTTGAGAAGAATATAAATTCTGCAGTTTTGGGGTGTAATTCTCTGCAAATATCTAATAAATCTATTTGATCTAGTGCTTCACTTAGAGTCTTTGTTATCTTGTTATTTTTTTGTCTAGAAGATCTATCCAGTGATTTAGCAGGGTATTGAAATCCCCTGATTTAATTGTATTGCTGTTGATTTCTTTTTTGAAGTCCTCCAGAAGATTATTAGTATATGTTAGTGCTCCTAAATTGGGTGCATATATGTTTACCAAGGTTTTATCTTTCTGTTGGATAGATCCTTTCAGTATTAGGTAGTGTCCTTCTTTGTCTCTAGTTATGGCCTTCATTTTGCAATTTACTTTATCAGATATGAGTGCTGCTACCCCAGCTTTTTGTTTTTTTTGCTTTCTGTTTACTTTAAAGATTTTGTTCCATCCCTTCACTTTCAACCTATGTGAGTCTTTTGTTGTGAGATGGTTTTCTTGTAAACAACATATATGTGATAATGCTTTCTTATACAGTCAGCTACTCTGTGTCTTTTATTGGAGCATTCAAACCATTCACATAGGATGATACTTTATATACACTTATGTATTGCCATTTTTGTTTAGTGTGCTTCTATTTTTTTTATATGTCTTCTACTAACTACAGCAGTACTTTTAGCATATCTTACAGTGCTGGTTTGGTGTTAATATATTCCCTTAGCCTCCCCTGCCCTTTTTAAAAAAATCTGTTTATTTGACCTTCTATTTTGACTGATAGCCTTGCTGGATAGAGTCATCTTGGATTCAGATCCTTGTTTTTCATTACCTTGATTACTTCATGCCACTCCCTTCTGCCCTGTAGTGTTTCTGTTGAGAAGTCAGCTGAGAGGCTTATGAAGTTTCCTGGGTAGGTAACCTATTGCTTACCTCTTTTTCTCTTTAGGATTCTCTCTTTGTTTTTTATTTTTGGCATTTTAATTACTATGTGTCTTGGTGTGGAATGGTTTGGGTTCTTCTTACTTGGGCTCTCTGTGCTTCTTAAACTTGAATGCTTTTTTTCTTCATCATGTTAGGAAAGTTTTCTCTCACTGTTTCTTCAAATATATTCTCAAACCCTTGCCTATTTTCTTCCTCTTCTACTATGATTTGAATGCTATTACATTTCCAGTTGTGTCACAGTTCTTTTAAGCTGTTTTCCTTTTTTTAACTGTTTTTTTTTTCTTTTAGGTTTTCTGATTGGTTAATTTATTTTTACCTTGTCTTCTAATTCACTGATCCGGTGCTCAGCTTCCTCTACTCTGATTGTTAGTCTTTTCAATGTGTTCTTGATTTCTGCTATGCCATTCTTCATTTCTTTCCCCTTGGTTTGTTTTCTATAACTTTACCCATGGTGATGATGTCCTTACTCATGCTGTTGAGCTTCCTCAAGATCATGGCTCTGAACTCTACCTCTAATAATTTGCTTAGCTGCATTTTATTTATCTCATCTTTGATAATGGGCCTCAATTTACATTTGTTTGCCTCACCTGGGAAAGATTGAACTCTGACGGGAGGGCTGCTGCTGTTCTCCACATCTCTGGGAAGGAGCGCACTGGCCACCTTCAACTGTGGCTACAACTTATCAATAACTGAGTGCCCTCCAAATCCTGTGTATCCTCACAGATTTTCAGCCCTATTTGCCCTCCCTCTGCTGTAGCCCCCAGGTAGTGGCTATGGCTATTTTAGTGCTCTGTCTTAGTTCTCTGCTCTGTGGAATGGGCTTGGTCTATATTGTCCAAGGGTGCTGCTCAGAACTAAGCTGCTGCTGTCCATGGACTCTCAGCCTGCCACGCTTTCATGACTCCACAGATCCTACCAATGTCCCTGGTTATATGGTCCTATTGCTTTTCTGTTGCTTTTTACTGAGGATTTGTCTTTAATTTAGTAGTAATTCCCATTTTATCTTGGGAGATAGTCTTCAGAGCTTTTACTCACTCTGCCTCCATTTTCACATCCTCTATGCCTATCTTGTGTGCAGCTGTGTACCACAGGCCTTTTTGATGTCCCTGCATCCTGCATGTTTCACGGGAAACTGGACTGCACAGTCCATTTGGGAACGGGGCTCTATGCCTATGTTATGTGCTGCTGGGTCACACACTCCTCACTGGTGATTCAGCATCCTGCAGGTCCCACTGGTAATTGGATGGCATAATCCCTGCTGGGTTGCACAAGACTCTCTGGTGCCCCCACACCCTGCAGTTCTTGCAGGCAGGCAGCTGAATTGCACCAGTCTCTCTAGGCCTCCTAAAAGACATTTTACATCATTAGAGCATGACAAATAAAATATTAAATCTCTGCAAAACATAGACCTCAATTTTCTCATGCTGGGAAAATATCAATAGTGCTGAGGTAGTGAGGGTAAATTACATTTATATCAACTAATGTTTAATAGTCATAGTTTTATCTATAATTGATATTGAATACATGTTCAGGCACATTTCCTTAAAATGCTCTGAAATCCTGACTTTCATATGGTTCCTAATCCTTACACTGTCAAATGTTCTATTTAACTGAAAAAAAAAATGTTAAAATAACCCTAGCCATTTAGGTCAGTGGCTGGAGAATCCTCCCTCAACCTTAAGAGTCTTAGGTTTGATTTCTACCAATGCAACATTTCTCAGTATCTGTACAATTGAGGTCCCGATTGGGATGGTGGAGAGGAAGACAATAGATGTGTCTCTCTCACATTGAAGTTCCTCATTCTCTCTCTCTCTCTCTCTCACTCCCTTTCTTTCACTCTATCTCAAAAACTCAATGTTAAAATACTCTAGGGTAGGATTCTTTTCAAAAATGTTAAAAAAAAAACCCTGTTTGTGCTGGCTCACTGTTAGTGTTGTTGACAGTACAAAAGGTTACAGGTTAATTTCCTGGTAAATAGTAAGTACCTGGTTGGCAGGTTTTATCCTAAGTCCCAGTCAGGGTTCCTGCAGGATTCAACAGCTTCAGGCATCTCTCTTTCTTAGTCACCAGACCCTAAATAAAACTAAGAATATTCCTCACACACACAATAAAGACCAATGAAACAAATACATTGTGTACATGAGCAACAAATACAATAAAACAAAAACTATTGAATAATATTTCTTTAATAAGGAAAAATGAAGGCACTGCCACTTTATCCCCAAAGCAATCTATTATCTTAAAGAAGGTAATAAGAAATTAATTCAAAATCATTTGAACTAATCCAAAGGCACAAGCCCTAATTTCCCATTTTTTGATTGGTATTGAATGTAGGGTAAGATGCCATCTGGCTTCTTAAATCTAATTCTGTAACATATTCAAGCTGTCATGTCATCTTACCACATCTCTCATATTACTGCCTATAAGAGCCAAGGATTTGTCTTTATTCTACTTGTAATTTCTGTTTGGTTTTGGGAGACTGTCTGTGTAGCTTCCATTCACTTCATCTCCATTTCCACATTCTCTACACATATCTTGTGCACAGCTGGGTCACACAGTCCTCTCTGGTGCCCCTGCACCATGCAGACCCACTGGTAACTGGATGGCACCATCCCTTTGGGGACCCGAGTCTATGCCTATGTTATGGGCTGCTGGGTCGCACAGGCTTCTCTGGTGCTTCAGCACCCCGCAGGACCCGTGGGTAACTGGATTGCACAGTCCCTGCTGGGTTGCACAGGCTCTCTTAAATATTCTGGTCTTTAAAAAACTTTGTAATATCTTTTAGATTGGGAAAACATTAGCAGCCATTATCTGGTAGCAGTCGTATTGAAATTAAGAAAGTATCCATCAAAAACTGAACTTCCAGAGGGTGGACATGATCCAAACAAAGAAACAAAAATAACTATAATGCCAGGTATCAGTTATTATGTACCTCTTTGACCAGGCAGTCCAAATACAGAACCTAACACTGCTATTGATCAAAATACTCTATCAAAAAACAAAAGAGTTTTCATGCAAATTTTAATGTTTAAACCATGTGACAAATTCTCCTACAAAACACAGAATGTTAGAAGCGATTTCATACATCAAGAAGAATTCTACATTAACTCGGGCTCCAAAGGAATGTTTTCCACACTGAGAAGATGTGGAACTTTTCCCTACACATTAATCCATAAAACAGACCATGATCAGGAATACTGTTCAGGTACAACTTGCTTTCCATTTGTTTTGCTGAATTTCAGGTTAACCATAATTTTAAAAGAGTGCACCAATGACACATTTCACAGAACTAAAACAAATATTTCAAAAGTTTATATGGAACCAAAATAGGCCCTGAATAACCACAGCAATCTTGCAAAAGAAGGAAAAAGTAGGTGGGACCACAATACCAGATATCAGGTTGTACTACAAAGATACTGTAATAAGAAAAACTGCCACTGGCACAAGAACAGGCATATGGAACAGAACAGAGAACCCAGAAATGGACCCATGACATTATTTTCAATTAATATTTGACAAAGGAGGCAAGAGCATTCAAGGAATACAGACAGACTCTTTAATAAATGCTGTTGAAAAAATTGGACAGCTATATGCAAAAAAAAAGAAAGAAACCAGACCATCAACTTACACCATACACACACGCATACGCGCGCACACACACACACACACCAAACTCAAAAGGAATAAAATAATTAAATGTGATTTGTGAATCCACAAAAATTCTAGAAGAAAATGTAGGCAACAATATTTCAGACATCATATGCAGCAGCATTTTTACTGATACATCACTGAAGGCAACAGAAACAAAGGAGAAAATGAACACATGGGACTACATAAAACTCAAAAGCTTCTGCACAGAAAAAAACAAACAAACAAAAAAAAACAACCATCAAAATGGAAAAGCAACCCACTGTATGGGAAAGCATCATTGCCAACGATATATCAGATAAGGGGTTAATTTCCAAAATATATAGAGTATATATTAGAACTCAATGAAAGGAAGACAAAAAACCCGCCTAAAAATGGCAGAACTACATATTCACCTCTCCAAACAGGACATACATATAGCTAAGAAACAAATGAAGAAATGCTCAACATCACTAATCATCAGAGAGATGCAAATTAAAACAACAGTGAGGAATCACCTCACACCTGTCAAAATGGCCGCCGTCAACAAATCAGCAATCAAGTGTTGGCAAGCATATGGAGAAAAGGGGACCCTTGTACACTGTTGGTAAGAATGCAGATACATGAAGCCACTATGGAAAACACTATGGTGTCATCTCAAAACATTAAAAATTGAACTACCTTTTAACACAGTGATCCCACTTCTAGGAATATACCCTAAGAAGCCTGAAAGACCAATCAGAGAGAATATATGTACCCCCATGTTTTTAGCAGCACTAATACAATAGCTAATACTGGAAACAGCCCAAGTATCCATCCATAGATGAATGGATAAAAAAGTGGTGGTACATATACACAATGGAGTACTATGGAGCTGTAAGAACAAAAAATATCTCATCCTTTGAGATGACATGGAGGGATTTCAAAGTATTATCCTAAGTGAAACAAGGCAAACAGCAAAGGACAAATAACACATGATCTCACTTATTTGGGGAATATCATGAACATAACAGTCTGAGGAAAAGCATAAACCCAGAGATGTAGAAGTAGGGTACACACAGACAACCCTCAGAAGAGGGTGTGAGGGGTTTTAGAGATAAATCACATAACTTAGATGCATGTAGGCATAACCAACGGAGTGGACAACAAAGCTGGGGACAAGGTGGGAGGGATGGAGAGCAGGGTGTCAATGGGGTAAAAAGGAAGAAACATCTGTAACAAAAATAAAATTTGAAAAAATGTAAAAAATAAAAAAAAAGATGTGTCTGTTATACAAAAAAAAAAAAAAAAAAGGTAGAGCACTATCATCCATAAGAAATTGTGGTCATTGCCATACATAGCAAGTCCTTGATTACCTTACCTCCCTTCCCAGGATTGCTTCTCCTTGGATCTTCAGAAAGGGCAGATCTTAGAAGGAGGTGCTCCACATATTCAAAATGGACTACTTTTAACTGGAGAGAGTCCCATGTAGAACTTTTGTGAAGATATAAATATATCCACCAATATCTGTGTTGAAATAACATATTTTCCTTAAGTGGAGGAACATTGGTTAAATGATCATTTTTGCTATTGTTGACAAATATTTACTAAGAGTTTCAACTTTAGAAGTACTGATGTTAGTCCTAATGAATAAAATTGTCACTTTATATGATATTATGATATTAGTACAATTCACAGAGTTATTGTGCAAAACCTAGAAACCCATAAGTAACACCTGATACTGTTGTGAGAGAAAGAGATCTGGCATGTGGTAAATTGTGAAAAATTAAATGCAAAAATAAGTCTTCAGGATATGAGGAAAACTGTCAATGGTTGTTCTCAAAAGTATGAGTTAAAAAAAAGCATTTATAGTCGATAATATCAAAGGTTTACATTTTCACATTAAAATATTCAACTCACAACACATCACATAAAGGTATTACCTAGAAGAACAGTAACATACTATCATTTCCATTCACTTATACATAAACCCTCATTCTTAAACAAAAGACTGTGCTCTGCCCTGGCCGGTTTGGCTCAGCGGTTGGAGCGTCCGCCTGCGGTCTAGAGAGACCCGGGTTTGGTTCCCGCTAAGGGCACGTACCTCGGTTGCAGTTTGTCCCCGGCCCTGGTGGGTCGTGCGGGTGGCAGCCACTCGATGCGTTCCTTTCACATCGATGTTTCCCTCTCTGTCTCTTCCTCTCTCTCCCTCCCACTCTATCTGTAAAAATAAAAAAATAAATAAATAAATAAAGACTGTGCTCTGCTCAATTTTAATAGTATTGAAAACTTGATATTCAGTTTTCACCTTTCTCACATCAAACTCTGTTTATATTCCAATTTCCTTGTTGTGATTACACTAAAGAAAATGAGCATGAACATATATTGTACAATGCAAATTGGTAACTTCTGCCCATGATCACCTTAGTGGTCAAACCCTGTTATGGGAACATCTCCTAGAAGGTCACACACCTAATTATCAAAAACAGATGCTAAATCTTTAAAAACTGGAACACTGAACGACTCATCAATGAAGCTTTTCTGATACATAAATATTTCTGAACAGAAATGTTCCTTCCTTTCATACTGAGTGAAAAAATAATGCATAAAATAAAAAATAACCTTTCTGAGAAGAAAGGTTACATCTTTGGCAGTATTTCACTTTCCTCCTCCACACACAACAAAGAAATATACATTCATATTGTACAGAAGTGGCTTTTACTCCTTCCCTGAGTCACAGAGTCATTTGGGAACCTACATGGATCTCTACACATTCCCATGATGCACTTTGTATTCCCCAATACAAAGTTTTCTACAAAAAACAAAACAAACAGAAACAAACAAACAACAACAACGACAACAACAACACAGGCTGGAAATGCTCACACCAAAATATAAATGCTTTGCATATTTATATACCGAGAGAAAGTTCTTTCCAAGTCAGTCCTAAAATATGAAGTGATTCTTCATGAATTTTGTGTATTTTGCATGATTTGCATTTTGCTCTGTAGTTTACAACATTCCTAATATCTTATGAGGAATTATACTGAATTTTAGAATAAATGAGCACATGTGTCATTAATCATTAATTATGTAGGAATCACCACTTTGAACTCATATCAGCTTTTTGGCCCCAAAGAGCAACAACATTCCAATCTGTGATCAATGAAACTGAGTTTGGCAGAGACAAGCTGGGGGAATAGAGGTAAACAGTAATAATGGTAATGCAGTCTGCATGTTGCTTGAAATTTATGACATTTCCCTGAAAGGTGCTCATGAATGTTTTGCATAGTATTTATTTCATTTATTATTATAACAGCACTAACTTTTAGTATTTAAGTATCATTTGCATTATCAATATGACTCCTAATCTAACCAATTACATAGTTTATTTTGCTTATACAAGATTTTAATAATATTAGAGATATTTCTATACATCCATAATACTGTTTTTTACTCCTATTGTTTCATTATTTTAAAAAATGCTTCTATTTCATTAATTATTTATTAATTTATGTTTATTAATTTATTTCTATCACAGATATTTCTTCCCCCCATTGACTCTCTCCTCCTCATCCCCTCCCACCCAGTCCCCAGATTTGTTGTCTATGTCCATCGGTTATGCATACATATGTAAGTTCTATGGTTGATCCCTCCCTCTCACCCCAACTTTGTGAGAAATGTCAGTCTGTTCCCTACTTCTATGTCTCTGGGTCTATTTTATTCATCAGTGTGTTTAGTTTATTATATTCCAGATAAAGTGAGATTATGTGATCTTTTTCTTTTTTCTGCTTGGCTTTCTTCACTTAGGATAATACTTTCCAGGTCCCTCCATATCGTCTCAAAGGATGAGAGATCTTTCTTTCTTACAGTTGCATATAACTGTATTGTATATATATCCATTCGTCTACTGATGGACATTTGGGTTGTTCCCAGATCTTAGCTATTGTAAATAGTGTTACCACAAACATGATGGTACATATATTTGTTCTAAGTGGTCTTTCAGGCTTTGTATGGAATATTTCTAAAAATGGGATCACTGGGTCAAAGGGCAGTTTAATATCTAATTTTTTAGGTAACACCATAGAGTTTTCCATAGTGGCTGCACCAGTCTGCATTCCCCCCATCAGTTTACTAGGGTCCCCTTTCCTCCACATACTTTCAGCACTTGTTGGATGGTTTGTTGAAGGTGGCCATTCTGACAGGTGTAAGGTGATACCTCACAGTAGTTTTAATTTCATCTCTCTGATGATTTAGGACTTTGAGCATTTTTTTAATATGTCTCTTGGTTACTTGTATGCCCTGTGTGGAGAGGTGTCTCTTTAGTTCCTCTGCCTAATTTTAACTGGGTTCTTTGTCTTCCTTTTCTTTCTTTTTTCCTTTCTTCCTTTCTTTCTTTTTTTTTTTCATCCTCACCTGAGGACATTTTTCCATTTTTTTGTTCAGATAGAGTGGGAGGAAGAGAAAGAGAGAGAAAACATTTACATGAAAGGACACATCGATTGGCTGCCACATTTACAACCCAACTAGGGCTGGAGACAAATTGTAACTTAGTTACATGCCCTTAGCGAGGACTGAACCGGGTCTCTGTGAACTGCAGGCCAACGCTCTAACTGCTGAGCCAAGCTGACCAGGGCTGTCTTCCTCTTCTTGACTTGTGTTAGTACTCTATATATTCTGGAAATAAACCCATTATCTGATGTATCATTTGCAATTATGCTCTCCCCTATAGTAAGTTCTTTTACTGTTCTGATGGTTGTTTCTTTCGCTATGCAGAAGCTTTTAAGTTTGATGTAGTCCCATGTGTTAATTTTGTTTTGTGTTTCTGTTGCCTTAGGTGTTTTATCAGTGAAAATTCTGCAGCATATGATGTATAAAATTTTGTTGCCTGCATTTTCTTCTAGGATTTTTATGAACTCACAATCACATTTAAGTATTTTATTCATTTTGAGTTTATTCTTGTATATGGTATATGTTGGTGGTCTAGGTTCATTTTTTTCAAGTAGCTGTCCAATTTTCCCAATACCATTAATTAAAGAGGCTCTGTTGACTCCACTTTATGCTCTTGCCACCTTTGTCAAATATTAATTAAGCATATTGCCTTGTGTCAATTTCTGGGTTCTCTATTCTGTTCCATTGATCTATGTGCCTATTCTCTTGCCAGTACCAGGCTGTTTTGATTACCCTGGCTTTGTTGTATAACCTGATGTCTGGTAATGTGATCTCTTCTACTCTGTTCTTCTTTTTCAAGATTGCTGTGGGTATTCAGGGCCTTTTTGGTTCCATATAAACTCTGGTTGAAAGAACATAGCTGGTCAGAATAAGGCTAGACTTTGAATGTCAACTCATGCAGCTAAGAAACACAGCAACTCCATTGTGGCATTGCAGGTGAGACCTCACCTTCACAATCCTGTCGGACCCTACCACATTGTGGTTGGAGAACTAGTTGAAGTAATTCAGGCTGTTGTTTTGGTGTGAGCACCGGTAGACCTCTCCTTCATAATGCTGAGACCACTGAATGGGAGTGCAGTGGGACACCTTGTATCCTGCAGGAAGATGTGTATGTGATAATGGATGCATGCCCTTTCAACCCCAACCCACCCCCTGCTGCCACCCATGAAGGCAGCCTCCTCTTACCTTGGAGGGTAATGAGATACTCCTTCACAATCAAATTACTATAGAAGTAGGGGTTATTGAGAAAGAACAGCAAAATTTTGCAGCAATCGCTGACATACCTGACTTCCTTTACCTGTAGAAAAGAGTGTATCAAGAGAGTGAAATTTGTCTTGGGGACACACGCCTTCTCCAATAGGCAAAAAAAAAGGTCAATTTGCCACTTTTCCTTCCTCTTCGGTCTCTGTCAGCCCAGGCAGACCTTCAAATTGATTATGTGGCTGAGCACCTTTTCATCTTGCTTACAGATCATGACTGACAGCTCCAGGTGGCTGACAAAATTCTGTGTCAAGGAACCTGCAGACTGCATTCTGCACGTAAAATGCCTAGAAAATGGGCCAGAACTAGGGAACGACCTTGGTTTTCGTGAGTTCACTATGCCTCATGCCCCCTCTTTCACACAAGTCCAAAAGGAACACAGTGGCTCTTGCTGTCTGCAAGGATCAACACCAACACAGGCCATATCTCATGCCTGGCATGTCTGGATCTCCACCTGACCCTTTGTGCTGCTGGCTGGACAGAATACAATATGCTTCCTTCTGCCGACCCCATTTTCCTGACTCTGATTCAGGAGGTACACATTCAGACCCTTCCACTGCCACAGTACTCCTATGTGGAACTCTGCAATACATATATACCTTCTCATTTCCTGAGTCTAATGTATAAACAGGCCCTGACTGTTCCAGCATGCCAACCAAGGTAAGGAAATATCCAAGATTTGATCCAGACTTTGGTCTCTACGTCAAGTTTCTCTGCAATGTGTCTGTTTTACTTCTGAACTGTCCTCATTGACCAGTTGTCCTGCACTGGCACAGTTGCATTTTAGACACCCCATTACTGCCTCAAAGATACAGCTTTGGCCCAGAATCCAGGGATGTGCTCAATATGGGTTCTTCTCAGTTCTAAGTAAGGCCCGCGCCTCTGCCATGTCTTGCTCTTGAGCCGACAGAAGGTCTTGCTGGATTGCTCATTCACAGGCTCCATCTCTGACTGAAGGGCTTGGAGCACCGCTAGCTGGGACAAGGTGCACTGCCCACCCTGCCCAGACTAGGCTGTGCCCACTCCTCGGACTTCTCTTCTTGCTGCTTTCCTTCAGCCCCTGACTCCGGTTGCCCCTCACCTCGAATCTCCACAACCTTCATGTCCTCCCAACCCAACACATTCTGTTTCCCAGCAATTATTTTTTCCTGAGCAGCCTCCACCTCCTCCCCCTGCTCCTCACTTTCTGGAACCAGCAAAACCTCATCCTCCTTCTCCACCTGCACCAGCTATCCATGCATCACATCCTCCTGCCTGCCCAGCTTCAGATCTGGAAAAATCTCCTCCCCTTCCACCAGGATGCCACGTGCTGCACCCTGCACCGCCTGCCTGAGGCCCTGCCGCTCCAGGACAAAATGCTGCCCGGACACCAATCCCTCCTCTTGCCAGGGCTTCTCAATCTCTGGTCCGTTGTGATCCTCACTCCCCTCCTGCACAAAGCCTCCTCAGCCAACACCTTCTTCTGCCTTTCCTGCTCCAGGTCAGGCCAGACCTCCTCGCCGGCCGCCAACGCCGCTTCCCTTGTCACCAGCGACAACTCCTGCTGTCCTCCAGCTCCGGCCCCCAGTGTCTCCTCAGTCCGCCTCCGCCCTCAGCTCCTGGACCTCACCGCCTCCCTGCACAAAGTTGGACATGAAAGGACTCTGCTCAGTCCCACTCGGCCCCTCCTCCATGGTGCCAATGACCCCTAGTGTCCTGGTTGCCTGGGGAGGGGAATCGCGGTCACCTCATGGCCTCCTACAGGGAATGAAAGACCCAAGCTCCTCACAGCCTGACCGGAGAAGGTTTCTGGCGGAAGCCTGGTGGTTCCCGGAAGTAGGTGTTTCAATCAGAAAGACAGCGTAACCTGAGAGGTCGGCTGCCTAAGTTGCTGCCTATTTCCGGATCCGTGTACTTCCGGAACACGCCCACTGACCCCAGGCCTATGCAAATGAGATTGTGCCAACCCAGTAAAAATGGCTGTCTCACTCTCTGGCCAGGTCTGGAATTCACTTCCCGCCCAGTCAGGCTCTGGGAGGTCTCTTCCAATCAGAGCGCGCTCAGTGGGCGGCACCCCGCCCAGCCCCGCCCTGAGGGGAGGCTGCCTCCTTCTCCCCAGGAGCCCAGAGTCCCTGGGGAAGGCCGTCCTCCCTCCACCCCGCTGGCCTTCCTGCGACGTCTGCTGTTCAGACTGCATCTACCCACCGTTTCCCAGTCCAGGAGTTTCCCGCCTCACTCTGCCCCTGTTCCTCAGGGACCCTGGGCACAGACAGGGCGAGCGTCCTGGGCAGAAGAGCCTCTCCCAGCACATCGGGTGGCTGAGGTCCCAGGTGCAGGCAGAGGAAGGCTGTGTTGGGAGGGCCCCGGTCCTCCGTCCTGGGAGAGTGCAGAGCTCAGGGAACCCGGACACGGAAAAGACTCCTGCTTCCTCTCTTTTCCATCGTTCGCTCTGCCCTTGGTTTCTGTGCCCTTTGAGGTGTGCCCTTTCTTTCAAAACAGATCCTAAGTATATTACTCATTTTTACCTTCTGTATCAGACACAACATAGGTGACCAATAGAATCTGGATCATTGTGATGCTTTGCTGATGGGTCCCTGAGACTAAGTATATAGTTGGCTCTTTTGAGAGGGGAAGGGAGAGAAACCCTTTCTGCCTTGGGGGACACAATGAAGCCCCTGGGTGTGATCAGTCGCCCAGAATATGTTCCAAACTGTCCCAGTCGGCAGCTGATACTTTTGCAGGCATTCGATGAAGCCAACAGAGAGAGTGTAACTGTGACCTCAAATTGAGTTTGGCTGAAGTTGAAAGAAGATCTTGTCCAGATTGCAGATGCCAAGCTTGACCACCCACCCCTTACATGCTTCCCAGCTAACCTCTGGCAAAGATCAAGCTATGTCTCCTTTGCATGATACGTTTTTAAATTATTCCCAAAGAGCTGTGCTGTCTTGCAGCAGCAAAATGAGTGTGGGAAAACTGGCACAAAAAAAGACATGAGAGACTCCTGAACTTGAGAAAAAGGCAAATTGTGAGGTCTTCTCTGGGGAAGATTTTTCACCGTTGCTTGACAGGCAAATAAACTATGTTCTTTAGGGGTTTCCTCTACACGTGAACCTCTCATGGGTGTTATGCTACTCATTGTGCCCAAGGCTTCATTGCTTGGCACACATTAGCCTTTGATCCTTTTGTAGGACTGCCGGATGCGGGCTGCTGCACTGCACACCTGCTGACATTCACTCAGGACTACACAACCTTTTTGCTGTGTGGCAACAGCCCTCTGAGTAAGTAGTCCTGCACACTTCCTTGCAAGCTGGACCAAAGAGGAAGGGTGACTCTGTCTTTTAAGTTTTCTCCTTGAAACGACCCTGCCTGTGCCTTTAGCAGTCATGCCAACCTAAAAGGACATCTCTCTTCTCTCAGGTCCATGGGACATACATGAGCACATGGTGATGTGAGCTACTTTCCAAGCCCAAGGACATGAAGACTTATGTGTCAGAAGCTACCATCAGGCTCCTGTTCTCCAGGTTTGCACACAGTCTGTCATCTGACCAAAGTACGAGACTGGTCATCAAACATTAGTTCAGTACTTCCCTCCTCCTCCTGTACATTATCCTGAAAGAAGAAACAAAACCAAAGGCCTCCTCAACCCCCATCTCCTCTTTCATAATCCCACCCACCTCTGCTGAGCAGGGTGAATTCCACATGATCTTTCAACAGCCCGAGTGAGGCCCTTTACTCAACACTGCTACAATGCCCTGCTACAAACAGCTTACACACAGAAACTCTCATTAAGCTTCTTTATGATACTTTCAGTCACACTACAGGTACATGGCATATTCACTCTGAATCTTCCTCAGGTGACTGTTTTTTCCTGTGCAAATGGACAATCTGGAATCTTTAGCCACGCCGGCAAAGGCACACACTCCTCTAAGCTCCAGGCTCTCCTACTTGTTTATAGTTGATGTTCTCCCTGCCCCATTTTCAATCTCAAGATTTCCATCTACTCATACACAGACACACACGCACACTCACAGTCACTGGCATGAATGCAAAGTTGTGTTAAGCGACTTCTAAACCATGGTGTTCAAGCAAAACTCCTTGCTCTTTGTGACTTGTTTGCTTCTCCTCCACAAGGACTTCAGTTTTCCCCTTGAGATCCTGCACAATGGACAGCATTGTGTGCTTGGGTTTAATCCAAGTAAAGGTTGTTTTCTGCCTGAAAAAACAAACAAACAAACAAACAAACAAACACCCTCAATTGGAAGCACTAGAAAGGATAAGGTAAGAGATGGTAAAGTGTCTGCAGTGGCAAGAGTCCTCAGACCTGCTCAGGGCCCCAAAAATGCTTTTTCAGGATATAGTCCAGAACCTCTGTTTGCTGTTCTTCCTCAGACTTGTTCTATGCTGGTACCTGAGCCTCTGCCTCCTTGTTGGTGCACATTTGCTCTCCAGCGGACACTCTAAAAACCTGCATGAGATGCTGCATGTCAAGAAGCCTCTCTGACCCCAGCAATGCCTCTGCCCTCACCTCTAAAGCTTCTGCTACTCTTGGAGTTCCCCCTGAAGCTGGAGCTCACTGCACCATCCACCTACCCCAGCTTGTGGGTCCCTGTACCTCAGCCCCTTCCCCAAGTACGCTTCAGGAACTCAGTCCCTGCTTTGAAATGAAGGGCCCTTCTAGGGCCTGTGCTGCCCCACAGTGTTGGGGAGCCCCGCTGTCTTCAGATGCAGCCCAATTTTCCATGTGTCCCTGGCTCTGTGCTGGGCAGCTGCTAAGAAGCAGTAGGAGCAGCAAGTGTTTATTGTTGAGCCAGTGAGCCCCCAATGCATAGCTAGTGCCCTGAAGTGGGACCCTGAGGAGGACTTTGTGCTTCAAGAGATGGGGCTCTGAACAAGATTTTGGTTGCCCCTTGAGGGAAGGCTGCTGAGCAAACATTGTGAGCTTTGCTGGCCACGCCCCACCAACTCCAGCAGGGAGGGAGGACTTCACCCTCCACTTCTAATCCCTCCTTTCCACACCTGATCCTGCCCCCCAAATGCAGGCCCACCGACCTCAGAAAACCCCAGTACCCTATCTTCTGGGGCTTTTCTGGGTATCCACACCTGCCCTTCTCACCGGAAGATTCACCTTCTCTGTGCCTATACCGAATTAGTATACTGCATCGCTTTTTACTGAGGCACATTTACCCCTGTGAAATGGACATCGACAGCCCTGGCCTGGGGTTGAATTGTTTGGAGTGTGGTCCCACAAAGCACACAGGTTGCGGCTCCCAGGTCATTTCCGGAATCACACGTAGGATTTGTTTAGTTTTCTGGTTGGGGTGGTTTTGGAGATAAGGGATCTATGTGTCTGTGTCCTCTCTCTTCGTGTTTCTCCCTCCTATTATTTTTCTTTTTACATTGGTAACTTATCCTTGGTGGAGGAGGAAGTGAAGACATAGACAGTAGTGACAAACTGGGCAGAGGGCTGTCTCACAGGTAAGGTATTGGAGATCATGCAGACACTATGGGAAGACCTGTTTCTGGAAGAACTGTAGCCTGTGGTCTGGCTGACCTGAATCCTCCCAGAAGGGTTCACTCCATGTGTCCCAAGTTAGCTCATCTTTGTCTTCCTGCCACTTTCTCTCCTAGCTGTCTTTCCTTCTCTCTGTGTCTCCCTCCTATTCCTGCTTTGTTTTCACACTGACCACAGTAGCAAAAGGCTGCTTAAACAAGAAATATCTATTTCCTTTACTAAAGGATTAGTATTTATTTTTTAGAGAGACATGTAGGGAAGGAGCTTTTTTGAACTCATACTTTTGAGAACAACTGTTCTCCAGCCTGAACATAATTGAACTCCAATTCTGGAAATTTTGACCTCATCCTGTATTCTGATTCCCTGATAACACAGCTTAATTCTTCCTCACTCAATTCGTCCAGGTGAGACACCAATGTCCAGTGACTAGGAAACACATGGTTGAGTGCATGGCCAGAATCTCTTCACATGCCCTCCTTTCCCTCAGTCACCAGAGCCATTGTGTATCAGGAGGGTGAAATTTGACTTGCGGTCACAAGCCTAGGAATAAACTCAATCAAAGAAGTAAAGGACCTATTGGCAGGAAATTACAGGATGTTAAAAAAATAGAGGAATATATAAAAAAAGTGAAAGCTCATACCTTGTTTGTGCATTAGGAGAATTAACATTAAAATGTCCATAATACCCAAGCAATCTATAGATTCAATGCAACCCCCATCAAAATACCAATGGCACATTTTACAGAAGTATACCAAATAACTGCAAAAGTTTATATGGAACCAAAAAAAGACACCAAATAGCCACAGCAGTCTTGAAAAAAAAAGAACAAAGGAGGTAGAATCACAATACTGGATATCAGGTTCTACTACAAAGCTACTGTAATCAAAACATCCTGGTACTGGCACAAGAACAGACATATGGGTCAGTAAAAGAGAACAGAGAACCCAGAAACTGACCCACATCATTATGCTCAATTAATATTTAACAAAGGTTGAAGGAGCATACAGTGGAGTCAAGACAGTCTCTGCATTAAATGGTTTTGGAAACATGGGACAGCAACATGCAAAAAAACAAAAAACAAAAAAACAAATCAAACTAGACCATCAATTTACACCATAGACAAGAATAAACTCAAAATGAATAAAAGACTTAAATGTGACTCCATAAAAATTCTAATATAAAATGTAGCGACAAAATTTCAGACATTATATGCAGCAAAATTTTTACTGATACATCACCTAAAGCAACAAAACAAAGGAGAAAATGAACACATGGGACTACATCAAACTAAATAGCTTCTGCACAGCAAAAGAAACAACCAACAAAATGAAAATGGATCACACTGTATAGAAGAGTATAATTGCTTTTGATACATCAGATAAGAGGTTAGTCTCCAAAATATATGGAGTGCTCATACAACTCAACAAAAGGGAGACACAAAACCCAATTAAAAAATGGGCAGAAGGCCCTGGCCGGTTTGGCTCAGCAGTTAGAGCGTCAGCCTGCGGTCCGGAGAGACCCAGGTTCGGTTCCCGCTAAGGGCGCGTACCTCGGTTGCAGTTTGTCCCTGGCCCTGGTTGGTCATGCGGGTGGCAGCCACTCTATGTGTCCCTTTCACATCGATGTTTCCCTCTCTCTCTCTTCCTCTCTCTCCCTCCCACTCTGTCTGTACAAAAAAATGGAAAAATGTCCTCGAGTGAGGATTAAATAAATAATAATAAAAAATAAAAAAAAATGGGCAGAGGACCTAAATAGACACCTCTCCAAACAGGACATACAAATGACCTAGAGATATATGAAAAAATGCTTAACATCACTAATCATGAGAGAGATGCAAATTAAAACAACAATGAGGTATCACCTCACACCTGTCAGAATTACTGCCATTAACAAATTATCAAACAACAAGTGTTGGCAAGGGTGTGGACAAAAGGGGACTTTAGTACACTGCTGCTGGGAATGCAGACTGGTGCAGCCACTGTGGAAAACACTATGGTGTTAGCTCAATAAATTAAAAATTGAATTGCCATTTGACCCAGAGATCCCATTTCCAGTAATATATCCTAAGAAGCCTGAAAAACTGATCAGAAAGAATATATGTACCCCTATGTTCATATCAGCACTATTTACAATAACTAAGATGTGGAAGCAGCCCAAAGGTCCATCAGTAGATGAATGGATAAAAAAACTCTGGTACATATACACAATGAAGTACTATGCAGCTGTAAGAAAGAGAGATCTCTTATCTTTTGAGATGACATGGAGGAACCTGGAGAGTATTATCCTAAGCGAAGCAAGCAAGCAGAGAAAGACAAATATCTCATAATCTCTCTTATTTGTGAAATATAATAAACATAGCAGTATAAGAAATAGAGTAGACCCAGATACTTGGAAGTGAGGTACAGACTGACAATCCTTAGAAGAGGGGTTGGGGTGGGGGGCGGAAGCGATAAACCACAGAACTTATATGCATGTACGCACAACCAATGGACATTGACAACAAAGCTGGGGATGGGGTGGGGGGATGGGGAGGAGGGTGTCAATGGAAAAAAAAGGAGAAACATTTGTAAAATCTCTGAACTATATAACAGCAAAGTTCAATTTCAGACCAAATACAAGGAACCATTTTTGCTATATTTGATGTGCCTGAGCTGCCCCCTAGCGGACATAAGAAAAAATGCTCTATGAATGTACAATCCAATCCAGAGGTGTCCTTTACATACTGATATACTACATCTACTTATTACTAAAGATTAATACATGCTAATTCTAGGGAATTTAGAATATCCTGAAAGGTACAAACAAAAAATTTCCCATTCTCCTCAAACTATTTCAAAAATTCAAGAAAAAGAAGACTTCCAAACTCTTTATAAAGTCAGCATAATTTTAATTCTTAAACCAGATAAAGACACTAAAATGAAAAAACTACAGGCCAATTTTCCTGATAAACATAGATGTCAAAATTGCTAACAAAATATTAGTAAATCAGATCCAGCAATACATTAAAAAATTATTCACCCTGACCAAGTGGGATTCATCCCTAGAATGCAAGGATGATACAATATTTGCATATCAATGCATGTGATACAATTCATAAACAAAATGACAGATAAAACCATACAATCTTATCAATAGATGCTGGAATTGCAATTACTGTGCATTGCAGGTGTGACTATACAATGGTACAGCCCCTGTGGAACTGGTGCGGTGATTCCTAAAAAAACCAAAGTATCGAATTAGCATATGGTGCAACAATCCCGCTGGTGGATATGGACCCAAAAGAAGGCAAAGCAGGGGTGCCAGAAGGTATTTTCACTCCTATGATCACAGCAGCGTTATTTCCAGAAGCCAAGAGGTGGAAACCACCCAAACCTAACCCATGGATGACTGTATGGACAACATGTGATCCACGTACACAATGAGGGGTTATTTGGCTTGAAGAGGAAATTCTGATACCTACTACAACATGGATGGACCTTAAGAAAATTGTGCCGTGACAAAAGGCAAACACAGAACATCAAAACTGTGGAATTCAAATTAGAGGAGGTCCCCAGAGCAGTCCAATTCACAGACACAGAAAGCAGAACAGAGGTTTTCAGCGCTGAGACAACAATGTGGGGACAGAGTTCATTGGGGACAGAGTTTTAGCTTGGGAAGGTGAGAAAGTTCTGCGGATGATGGTGGTGTGTAGCACAACGTGGTCAATGTTCAAAATGCTGCTAAACGGTACACTTAAACATGCAAAATTGGTACATTTATGTTTGTATATTGTAACACAACTTAAACAGAACCACAATAAAGCTGATGGTTTAAGAAGAGCAAGGATGGGTTAGATTGATTCAAGGAGCCAGAGCTTGCAGTTTGGCGACACCATCACTGCAATTTCTAGCACCCATGTTTGTGTCTGTTTCACACTCATGCTCAGTCCTGTCACTGCCCAGGACAGAGCCAGGTGATGCTGCAGATAGCATTACCTGCTGACAGTCATAACTGGCAGTCAGGTGATACTCAGGGGCCTTCGTCCACAAAGCTAAGAGCAAAAAGGATCAAAGATGGGCCCAAAAACATGACAGTGCGGGTTGTGTCCAAATAAACAAGGCCTGAAATTAACTGTCATGTAGACTGTCCGATGACAGTTAACCTGCTTATAGAGCAGATGAAAGGGTTAAACTAAAGTGACCCTCAAAATTTCAAGGCTGTCCTCACCTGGGCAAAAAAAGGAAAAACACACCACAGTGGTTCTCCAACAAATACTAAAAGGTAGAAGGAGAACTTTTCAGGTGTACAAATGGTAGTAACTGCCTAGTTGTAACAGAAATAAGAAAATCAAAGCATTCTTATGTTTCCATGACAACCTGGGCTGGTGACCAGAGACTTCCCAAAAAGCCAGAGCCATGGAACACATCTTCAAGAGTTGAGAATTCTTGCAAGAATAGAAATGTCTTTTTTGAGGTGGAAGACCAAATAGTTACTGTAATTCAGGAGAGTTTTTTGTTTGTTTATTTGTTCTTTTATTTCTTTGTTTTTAATTTTTTCTTTATTGATTTTTTAGAGAGGGATAGATGATAGAAACAATTCATGAGAGAGAACATTGATTGGTCACCTTCTGCATGCCCCCACTGCAGATTTGGCCCACCACCTGCGCATGTGTCCTGACCAGGAATCAAACTGACAATCACTTGGTGCATGGGTCGATGCTCAACCACTGAGCCACACCAGCCAGGCCAGGAGAGTTAAATAGAAGAACTACAGAAGGGCCACAGTGATGGTGAGAAAGGTGCATCTTGCTAGGAACCAGGGTCGGAAATATTCGGAACATGCCTTCTTGGTGCCCTTGGAGGAGCAGCCTCTAGTCCATACTGACCCTGCCCTCATGTGCAGCTTTGTTCTGCTTCATTTGCAAAGATCTATCCCACATTCCTTGTCCTCTCTTCTACTGCAAATTAGGTTGTTTCCCCTCTCCAATTCCTGGTGTAAATCTGCAGTTTGCCTGCAAAACACACTTTTAGAAATGCACACACCTGACCAGGCACCAGGGATCTAAGTGGGTAGAGAGGAGAAAAAAAAGCAGATGAGGGATGGCAAAGAGGTAGAATGCGGGAGAAACTTCTGCTTTTCTTTTTATTCTTTACTTCTTTTGATTTTTATTCACTTGCAATATAATTTACAAAGAGTGAACATACTAACCCCAGTGTTTTAACCCAAGAGAGTCAACCTCACCTGGACACAAAGTTGGGTGAATTAAAGGTGAGCTTTATTACCTGCGCAGAAACAGCGGCCAGCCTATGCAGAGGAGAACTGCAGCCCTGAGCTCAGGGGAAGGGTTGCTTATATAGGACAGGGCCATTCAAGAGTTTAGCAGAGCAAGCAAGCAAGCTACATGTACAGAAGCAGAGGCAGTTAGCGATAAGCAGGAAAAAACAGAGATGGGAGGGAGCTGAGGTGAAAGGGAACTGGGTGGACTGGGTCAGCACGTATATATCCTGCCATTAATTCTATTATCTAAGTATTAAAAACTAACAAATTTGAGCCCTGGCCGGTTTGGCTCAGCGGTGGGAGCGTCGGCCTGCGGTGCAGAGAGACCCGGGTTCAGTTCCCGCTAAGGGCATGTACCTCGGTTGCAGTTTGTCCCCGGCCCTGGTTGGTAATGCGGGTGGCAGCCACTCGATGTGTCCCTTCACATCGATGTTTCTCTCTGTCTATCTCTTCCTCTCTCTCCCTCCCACTCTATCTGTACAAAAAATGGAAAAATGTCCTCGGGTGAGGATTAAAAAAAAAAAAGAGAGAGAGAAAAACTAACAAATTTGAGATGGATATCAGCGGTTAGCCAGGTGCAATACATATATTTTTTAACAGTTACAGTTTTATGGAGTAAAGGGAGCTTCAGTTTCTCCCTATCAGTTTATTTACAGAGTATGCAGGGCATTCTGGCCTTGGGGACATTTCTGTCCCCTTTTTATGAAGGATGTTACTTTTCAAATTCCCAGTGAAAGTTGTCTATAATATCCCCATTGTTTCTCTTGTCCCTGAGGCTTTTTCTTAGGGCAGCTCAAAGACACGTTGTTTTTCTTTATTGAATTCCAAAGATAGTGAGGGATAACACCTAGGTTTGCAGCTCAAGGAGTGATTGCATAGACTCCCTGTAATCTCAACACAGATCAGAGAGTGAATATCCCCATGTCCCCCAAAATTCTTTCATGCTTCTCGTGGGGCAATGATCACAGTGTCTTACCCTTCTGCCTTTGCCCTGATCACAAAATTTTGTTTCGGTTGTTCAGCATGATAGTTTGGGAGTCACCTGTGTTCTTGACCATATCATCTTCTGGTTCATGTTCATTGTTGTGTAGCATTCTGAGCATGGACATGCCCAATTGGCATGTCCATTCTTCCTCTGATGACCAATTTGGGTGTTGCCAGATTGCAGCTACTTTGGGCAGGAACTGATTGATGTTTCGAAAGACGCACATGTTTCTCTGTACTTGGATGTTCACGGTTGCGGGGCAATAGGAAATGTGTGCTCTGGACTCTTACACTTCTAACACAAGGGCGGCCAGTCAGGTGTCTAGGTGGACATTTGACGTTTCCCAGAGAACCATGCACACATTGCTGCTCCCCGATTTTCTCTGTTGGAGAAGCGTCCATCTTAGAAGAGGACTCAGGAAAGGCAGACAGATGGAGTTGTCCATTCGTTCTGACCTGTCTCCTGGGGGAAGAGCAGATGTTCTTGGGGAAGATTGTAGAAGACACAGTGATGGAGTTTACACCTCCAATCAGACACTGGGGTCATGTGAATGAGTGTTAGGGCAGAAACCTAGCTCTCCAGCGGACAACACTACTACTTGCTTTGTCTATTATGACAGAAGAGTGCGTCAGAGGACCCAGGGTTGTCCCAGAGCTGCCTCTGACCAGGCACAAGCCTCTAGAACCTCTGTATTTCAATCAGCCTGAGGGAGGGGGCCACCTGACCCTGTCCTCTGTCTGCCATGGGTACACTGGGCTTCCTGGTGTCAAGCCACCCTGCACATTTTTCAGGGTGGCCCAGTGGTGCCAGGAAGGAAAAGGTTAATCAACAGATAAAAAAAATTTAACAATGACTTAACTGTGAAAGCATCTTTCAATTTCACACCAAATACCAGGAAACCATTCTTGCTCATTATTTGATGTGCTTATGCTGCCTCTTAGTGGAAATGTGGAAGGATGCTCCATTAATGTAGAATAAAATCCAGAAGTGGTCTTTACATACTGATATACTAAATCTAATGTATTATTTAAAATTGATACATGCTCATTTTATAAAATTTTGAGTACCCACTAAAGGACACCAAAAATCAGCCCTGATCTCATTTTGCCATTGGTTCAGTATTCGGAGGTCCTACCCATGGGAGATAGAAAGACTAAGTTACAGTTTTTCTCTCTGTAATAAGTCAGCTTTTCTGATCTGTGGGTGCTAACTTTTAACTTATTTTTGATACTGGATTCTTGCATTGCTCACCTAATATCAAATCTCTCTATTTTTAATATACTAGTAGTTTTTTTTTTAATTTTTATGTATTATTTTTTTTCTGTTACAGAGTATTCTCATTCCACAGATAGACACATCATAAATATAAGGACAAGCATTAAAGACAAAAGAAAAAAAAATTAGAGGAAACAAGACAAAGACAAAAAGTAACCTACATTGGAGTTCCCTTAGGCTATCAGCTGATTTCTCAAGAGAAACACTGCAGGCATGGAGGAGTGGCATCAAATGTATAAAGTAATAAAAGGCAAGGATCTGAATCCAAGCCTACTACATCCAGTGAGGAAAGCATTGAAAACTGAAGGTGAAATTAAGAGTTTCACAGAGAGAAAAAAGAAAAACCCAAAAAGGAGTTTATCCCCACCAAACCAGCACTGCAAGAAATAGTAAAGGGGCTGCTGTAAGAAAAAGAAGAAATAGGTGGAGAGAGAGAGAGAAATACAGACATAAAATAATAATGGAATCTAAGAAGTTTCTATTAATAATAACCTTAAATATAAGGGGCTTAAATACCCCAACCAAAACAAATAGGGTACATGATTGATAAGAAAACATGAACCATATATATGCTGTCTACATGAGACCCACCTCACAACAAAGACTCACACAGGATGAAACTAATCTGATGGAAAAAAAAATGTCCAGGTAAATAAAAAATGAGAAAATAATTTTTAAAAAACTCTTGTAGCAGAACTCATATTGGACAAGACAAATTAAAAATGAAGGCCATAATAACTTACAAACAAGGTGATACATAATATAAAAAGGATCAAACCAACACAAGCATATAACCTTGGTAAACATATATGGACCAAATATAGGAGCTCCAAAAGATATTTCAAAACTTCTGGAGAATTTCAAAGGGGAAATCAATGGCAGTCCTGAGAGAAGTTCATAGCACTACAGACCTAACTGAAGAAACAAGAAAAAATCCTAATTGATGTTCTAACACTACAACTCAAAGAACTAGAAAGTAAATAAAAAAATAAATAAAACAAATAGATAAAAAGAAATAATAAAGGTCATAGTGGAAATAAAGACATGGAAACAAAAAGAGTTGATCAAAAGGTAAAGGAAACAAAGAGTTGGTTCTATGAAAAGATAAACAAGATTGATGGACCCTAAGTCAGACTTACCAAAAAATTTTAAAAAGACTAAAATAAACAAAATCAGAAAAGAAAAAGATCAAAACCTGACAGCAAAGAAATACAAGGGATCATTAAAACATTTACAAACAATTATACCTAGACTAATTGGAAAATCTACACAAAATGGACAAATTTCTGGATATACACAGTGTAAAAAAATTGAACTGGAAAGAGAAAGAAAACTTGAATAGACAAATAACAATTAAGAAAATTGAAGATGTAGTCAAGAAACTGCCATCAAGCAAAAGCCCAGACTAGGACAGCTTAACGGGGGAGTTTCACGGAATATTCAAGGAAATTCTAACACCCATTCTTCTCAAACTATTCCAAAAAAATTCAAGGAGACAAAAGACTTCCAAGTTTATTTTATGAAGCCAACATAATTCTAATTTCAAACACAGATAAAGACAGTACAAATAATAATAATAATAGAAAAAATTTACAGGCTAATTTCCTGGATAGATACAGATGCCAAAATTCTTAACACAATATTTGCAAATTAAATCCAGCAATACATGAAAACAATTATTCTTCAGGCTCAAATGAGATTCACCCCAGGGATGCAAAGATGGTACAATATCCACAAAGGAATGAAAGTGACACACCACATAAACTAAATAAAAGAGAAAAATTGTATGATTATATCAGTAGATGCTGGAAAACACTAGACAAAAAACAGCATGCATTTCTGGTAAAAACACTCAGCAATATGGAAATAGAGGGAACTCATCTGGATATAATAAAGGCCATGGAGAAAAAACTCACAGTAACATCACACTCAATCAGCAAAGGCTGTAAGACTGTCAGCCTTAAGATCAAGAAACCAACAGGGATACCCACTCTTGCCACTTTTTAAAATCCTCATGTAAAGATATTTTTGAATTTTTCTTCAGTAGAACCAAAGGTAGAGAGAAAATAAGAGAGAGAGAAACAATGAGTGGTCACCACCCACAGGACCCCAACTAGAGCCAAGGATAAAATGCAAGCGAGGTAAGTGCCATTAGCGGGAACCCAACCCACGACTATCTGGTGTGTAGGCTGATGTTCCAACAGCTAAGGAAAACCGGCCAGGGCTCATCACTCTTATCTAACATTGTACTGGACATCACAGCCAAAGTTATTAGACATGAAGAAAAGATAAAAGGAATCCAGAAAAGGTAAAAGTGAAACTGTCATTATTTGCAGGTGACATGACAATGTACATTAAAAAAAAATGCTCAAATGCTTTAAACATTGTTTTTTTTTTTAAGTATAAGTAAACCTCTGAGATACTGTGGGTTTGTTTCAGACTACACAATAAGTGAATATTGAAGTAAAGCAAGCTACAATTGTTTTGCAGGTTATGGTATTGCTATCAATTTGCAAAAAAACAAACAAACAACAAAAAAAAACCTGCAATATGTGTGGAGCTCAATAAAGCAAAGTAAAATTAAACAGGGGAAAAAACATAAAAACTCAATCAAAATTCTAAGTTTAATAAATGAATTTAGCAAAGTAGCCAGATGCAAAATTAACTTGAAAAATTCTAGGGCATTTTTGTACACCAACAACGAATTCATTGAAAGAGAAACTAAAAAAGCAATCCCATTTACCATTGCAGCAAAAGAAAGCAAAAACCCAGGAATAAACTTAACCAAAGAATTAAAGGATGTATTTGCAGAAAACTACAGGTTACTGAAAAAAGAAATACAGAAAGATACAAAAAAGAGGAAGCACATACTTTGTTCATGCAATGGAAGAATTAATATTAAAATGTCCATACCACCCTGGTCAGTTTGGCTCAGTGGTTAGAGCATGGGCCTGCGGTCCGGTGAGACCCGGGTTCGGTTCCCACTAAGGGCACGTACTTCGGTTGCAGTTTGTCCCTGGCCCTGGATGGTCGTGTGGGTGGCAGCCACTCAATGTGTCCCTTCACGTTGTTGTTTCTCTCTTTCTCTCCCTTCCTCTCTCTCCCTCCCACTCTATCTGTACCAAAAAAAAAAAAAAAGGAAAACTATCCTCAGGTGAGGATAAAAAAATGAAAAATAAAATGTCCATACCACACAAAGCAATCTGTAGATTCAATGCAATCTCAATCACAATCTCAATGCCATATTTCACAGAACTAGAACAAACTCTCCAATAGTTTATATGAAGCAAAAACAAACAAACACAAACACAAATAACAACAAAATGCCAAAGAGCTTCATCAATCTTGAAAAAGTAGAACACAGTAAGAGGAATTGCAATAATAAATATGAGGTTACACTACAAAACCATGGTAATCAAAATAGCCCGGTACAGGTATAAGAAAAGGCACAAGATCAATGAAAAAGAACAGGGAATGCAGAAATGGAACAAAGTCATCATGCTTTATTAATATTAGAAAAAGGTGGCAGGAGCATACAGTGAACAAATAGTGTTGGGAACTTGGTCTGCTACAAGCAAAAATATAAAATAAAAATGAAGATAGACTACAAATTTACACCATACACAGGAATAAACTCAAATGAATAACAGAATAAGAGACTTAAATGTGACTCATAAATTCATAAAACTCCTAGAACATCATAGAACAAAATGTAGGCAACAAAATTTCAGACATCACATGCAGCAGAATTTTCACCGATACAATGCCTAAGGAAAGAGAAACAAAGGGAAAAAATGACCACATGAGACTACATCAAACTAAAAAGCTTCTGCACAGTAAAAGAAACAAGCAACAAAATGCAAAGGGAACCCACAATATGGGAGACCATAACTGGTCACATTAGGCATTAATTAAAAAATAGATAGACTACTCATATAACTCAACAACAGAAAGACAAAGATTCCAATTTGAAAATGGCAGAGCACCTATAAACACCTCTCCAAACAGCACATACAAATGGCCAAGAGAAAAATAAAAAATTGACCATCATCACTAATCAACAGTGAGATGAAAATTTAAACAACTATGAGGTAACACCTAACCCTTGCCAGAACAAATGCCATCAGCAAATCACCAAACAACAAGTGCTGGTGAGGGTGTGGAGAAAAGGTGACTCTCATTTACTTCTGCTGGAAATGTAGACTGTTGCAGATACTATAGAAAATGATATGGAGTTTCCTCCAAAATTAAAAATTGACCTGCCATTTGACCCAGTGTTCCCAATTCTAGAATATATTCAAAGAAGCCTGAATCACCCATCTGATAGAATATATGTAATTGTATGTTCTTAGTGGCACTGTTTCAATTCATAAGAACTGGAAACAGCCGAAGTGTCCATCAAGAGGTGAGTGGAACAAAAGTTTTGGTACATATACACACTGGAACAGTATGCAGTTGTAACAAAGACAGATCTCGTATCCTCTGAGACAACACGGAGGGACTGGGAGAATACCATGCTAAGAGAAATAAGCCAATCAGAGGAAAACAAATACCACATGATCTCACTTATTTAAAAAATTTTGTGAACAAAATAAGATGATGAAAAAAATGATGCAGAGACATAGAAAGTAGTAGGGTTCAGTTGACAAAACTCAGAGTATGAGGACGATGGTGCGGGGGAAGAAAGGAGATAAATCAAAGACCTTACATGCTTAGATGCATCACCAGTGGGCACAGACAACAATGCTGAAGTTGGGGCAGGACTGGGAAAAAGGAGACAAAGAGGGGAAATGGAGACACATCTATAACAAATATTAATTAATTAATTAATTATATATATGGAAATAAAACACACAATATTTACTATGTTCAAGGTAACACAGCAGTGAGCTATTTTATAAAAAGTCAAATATTTGATAATACCTGAGTCTTCTACAGAAATTCTCATCCCAAGAACATTAAAGGCCACAAACAGGGTACCCACAGTCTGTGGGTGCAGTGCCATCGTGCTTCTTGTGTTGGAATCTTGGATTATCTCTGCTTAAGTACCCTAAGTAAAAGAGCCACAAATATTTTAAAATGTACCCTATAAAGTCCACAATATGTGTACATTCAGAAAACAAAATGACAAACATTAAATGGACTGAAGGCTTAAAGAGACATTTCTCCAAATACGATAAACACAGAGCCAGTGAAGCAAGCTCATGAAAAGACAATGAATAATACTGCTCATCACAACAATGTAAATCAAAACTAAGGTTACATTCAAGTTTACTCCTAATTAGGCTGTAATGTTTGAATAAAAATACCATGGGTTGCGGAAGGAATGGAAAAGCTGGGATCCTGTACATGGATAGCAGACATGTAAAACGGCACACCGCTGTGCATAGCACTGGGGATTCCTTATAACAGATTAAACCCTGAATTAAAATTAGCTTCAGAAAACACACTTTTATTACACACCCAAATAATTGGAAATGGGGAGAAAATGCATGTAGGTGGGGCTCAAAACTGTTCTAGGAGGAAAGAGCTCAAACAGATGAACTGGGGGACAAGGTGTGGTAACTGCAGCTACAATTCATCCATAAAAGGTGACATTGCCTGTTCCATGTTACCTGGTTGATTTTTGAAGGCATCCATGCTCACAGAAAGAAGTCACATGCTATCATCAGGTCTGGTTTCACTCCACATGAGTATGATCTATGGGGAACAGTAGCATCAGTTCACACAGAATACAGGTTGATGTTTGGTTGGTGGGTCAGTGGAGAAATGATATCGACACCTTATGATGCAGAGCATTGTATTTACGGGAGCTAAATAAGATTTCAGACTATCGTTTTTTTTGTTTGTTTGTTTTGTTGTTGTTTTTTATAATCCTCACACCAAAAAATGTTTTTATTTTGTATACAAATAGAGTGGGAGGGAAAGAGAGAGAGAGAAACATTGACATGAAAGGGACACATCACATAGTTGTCACCCACAGGACCCAAACAGGGCTGGAGACAAACTGCAACAAAGGTACGTGCCCTTAGCTGGAACCAAACCCAGGTCTCTCTGGATTGCAGGCCGACGCTCTAACCACTGAGATAAACCGGCCCTGGCATATTTCATACTTTCTAAATGTGGTGGTAGGATAAGGTATCAATATATCCTATGTTATGTAAGCGTTCACTTGCAATACATATTTTTAACGTGTACCCCCATTTTTATAGCAGCACTATTTACAATAGCTAAGATCTGGAAACAGCCCAAGTGTCCATCAGTAGATGAGTGGATAAAAAAGCTGTGGTTTTGCTCATTGACTATAATGTTGGCTGTTGGTCTTTTATATATGGCCTTTATTATGTTGAGATATTATCCTTGTATTCCTAGATTGCAAAGTAATTTTATCAGAAATGGGAGCTGTATTTTGTTGAATGCTTTTTCAGTGTTTATTGATATGATTCTATGATTTTTATTCTTTATTTTGTTCATGTGGTGTATCACATTTTTTGATTTATGAATATTGTACCAGCCTTGCATCTCTGGGATGAATCCCACTTGGTCATGGTGAACAATTTTTTTGATGTATTGCTGGATCCGATTTGCTAGTGTTTTCTTCAGAATTTTTGTGTCTATGTTCATCAGGGATGTTGGTCTGTAGTTTCTTTCTTTGTTGTGTCTTTTTCTGGTTTTGTAATTAGAATTAGGCTGGCCTCATAAATTGAAAATTGAAGTCTTTCTTCTTCTTGAATATTTTGAAATAGTTTGAGGAGAATGGGTATTAGTTCTTCTTTGAATGTTCAGTAAAATTCTTCTATGAAGCCATCTTGGCCTGAGCTTTTTTAAGCTGGGAGAGTCTTGATTACATCTTCAATTTCTTTTGTTGTTATTGGTCTTTTCAACTTTTCTTTCTCTTCCCAGTATAGTTTGGGGGGTCTGTGTTTACAGAGATTATTTTATTTTGCCTAGATTGTCCAGTTTGTTGGCATATAATTGTCCATAGTATATTTTGATGATCTTTTGTATTTCTGTGGTTCCAGTTGTTAATATTTCTCTTTGGTTTCTGATTGTGTTTATTTGTGTCTTCTCTTTTTGTTTCTTCGTAAGTCTGGCTAAAGATCAATTGATCTTGAGATCTGCTCCTCATTTGGGCAGATTATCAAAGTCATCTGGAAATCAAAAAGAAGTTTAAAAGCAACATTAAAGACTTTCAGTAAGGACTGGAACTAGTCGGGACACTCGGGGTTTGGAGGGCGCTCAGAGCTTTGGCTGAGTGCAGCCACTCAGGACGGTGGCCATATTGCTCCTTCCCAGGGCTCTAAGGAGAGGCAGCAGCCCCTCCCTTGGAGATCCAACCCCACCCTGTGGGCCATTGAAGTGCTAATTGAGGCTCACTAACAAGCAGCATCTGCCCCACCCTCCTGAAAGCCCCTTGGCTGAGCACCAGAGGGAGTTTTTCAATCAACTGACAACCCAAAACTCATCAATTAACCTAGACTGCTAGCCTCCAGGCAAAAAGCTAGAGGATAACAGTACCTTTCCTGGGCTGGCAACTTTAACCAGGAAAGTAAGACTTGACAGTGGTGTTCAACGTGGGTCCTCCCTCGCTCATCTAAACACAGGAGAGGGAGCCACAAACAGCAGAACACCAACACCCGCAGGGACAACTTGACAGGCTCCAAAGTCCACAGTGATAGCCAAAATGGTGAAACACAGAAACAGAAGCCAAATGAAAGAGCAAGACACCTCCACCAAAGATGAGATCATTGTGGAGCAATTAGGCATGTTAACAGAGCTAGAATTCAGAGCCATGATCTTGAGGAAGCTGAACAGCATGAGGAAGGACATAGAGACACTGAAAATAAGCCAATTGGAAATTAAAAACCAACAAGAAGAGATAAAAAATGACATATCAGAAATGAAAAACACATTTGAAGGTTTAAAAAGCAGAGTAGGGGAAGCTGAGACCGGATCAGTGAATTAGAAGACAGGGTAGAAAAAATCAACCAATCAGAAAAACAAAAGGAAAAAACTATTAAAAAACAGGAAGACAGCTTAAGAGAACTATGGACAACTGGAAACATAATAATATTCACATCATAGGAGTCCCCGAAGGAGAAGAAAATGAGCAAGGGATAGAGAATATATTCAAAAAAATAGTGAGAGAAAACTTCCCTAATTTGGTGAAGGAAAAAGGCATTCAAGTTCAAGAAGCACAGAGAGCCCCAAGTAAGAAGAACCCAAACAGGCCCACACCAAGACACATAGTAATTAAAATGCCACAAATTAAAGACAAAGAGAGAATCCTAAAAGCAGCAAGAGATAAGCAACAGGTTACCTACAAAGGGAACCCCATAAGGCTCTCAGCTGACTTCTCACAAGAAACACTACAGGCAAGAAGGGAATGGCATGAAGTAATCAAGTCATGAAAAACAAGAATCTGAATCCAAGACTACTCTACCCAGCAAGTCTATCATTCAAAATAGAAGATCAAATAAAGAGCTTCCCAGACAAAAAAAAGGGTGAGGGAATACATTAGCACCAAACCAGCACTGCAAGAAATTTTAAAAGGACTGCTGTAATTATCAGTAGAAATGGGAAGAAAAATAGAACCACACTAAACAAAAATGGCAATAAATAAGTACATATCAATAATCACCTTAAATGTTAATGGATTGAATGCTCCCATAAAGAGACACAGAGTAGCTGATTGGATAAGAAAGCATGACTCATCTATATGTTGTTTACAAGAGACCCACCTCTCAACAAAAGACTCACATAGGTTGAAAATAAAGGGATGGGAAAAAAATTTTCCAAGCAAATGGAAAGCAAAAAAAAGCTGGGGTAGCAATTCTCATATCTGTTAAAATACATTTCAAAATGAAGACCATAACTAGAGACAAAGATGGCCACTACATAATATTAAAAGGATCTATCCAACAGGAAGATATAACCTTGATAAACATATATGCACCCAATATAGGAGCACCAAAATATATTAAAAATCTTCTGGAGGACTTCCAAGGAGAAATCGACAACAATACAATCAGAGCAGGGGACTTCAACACCCCATTGACAGCACTGGATAGATCCTCTAGGCAAAAAATTAGCAAGGAAACAGAGACTCTAAATGAAGCACTAGACCAAATGGATTTAATAGATATCTACAGAGAATTACACCCCAAAACTACAGAATACACATTCTTCTCAAGTGCACATGGGACATTCTCAAAGATAGACCACATGATAGGACACAAACTAAATCTCTACAAGTTCAAGAAGATTGAAATCATATCAAGCATCTTCTCAGATCACAATGGCATGAAACTAGAAATCAATTGCAACAAGAACATGCAAAGACATTTCAACACATGGAGGCTAAATAGCATGTTATTAAACAATGAATGGGTCACCGAGGAGATCAAGGAAGAAATTAAAAACTTCCTGGAAACCAATGAAAATGATCACACAACAACACAAAATCTATGGGATGCAGCGAAAGCAGTTCTGAGAGGGAAGTTCATAGCACTACAGGCCTACCTCAAAAAACAAGAAAAATTTCTAATTGACTGTCTAACCTCACAACTTAAAGAATTAGAAAGCGAACAAAAAGAAAACCCCAGAGCAAGTAGAAGGAAGGAAATAGTAAAGGTGAGAGCAGAAATAAATGACATAGAGACCAAAAAAACAATTCAAAGGATCAATGAAACAAAGAGCTGGTTTTTCGAAAAGATAAACAAGATTGATGGACCCTTAGCTAGACTCACCAAGAAACAAAGAGAGAGAACCCAAATACGCAAAATCAGAAATGAAAGAGGAGAAGTAACAACCAACACCACGGAAATACAAAAGATTGTTAACAACTACTATGAACAACTATATGGTAACAAATTCGACAATCTAAGCAAAATGGACAAATTTCTAGAAACACACAGTCTCCCAAAACTATTCCCAGAAGAGATAGAAAACTTGAACAGACCAATAACAACTAAGGAAATTGAAGAGGTAATCAAGACTCTCCCAGCAAACAAAAGCCCAGGCCCAGATGGTTTCACGGGGGAGTTTTACCGAACATTCAAAAAAGAACTAACACCCATTCTCCTCAAACTATTTCAAAAAATTCAAGAAGAAGGAAGACTTCCAAACACGTTCTATGAGGCCAGCATAATTCTAATTCCAAAACCAGAAAAAGACACTACAAAGAAAGAAAACTACAGGCCAATATCCCTGATGAACATAGACGCCAAAATCCTGAACAAAATATTAGCAAATCAGATCCAGAAATACATCAAAAAAATTATTCACCGTGACCAAGTGGGATTCATTCCAGGGATGCAAGGCTGGTACAATATTCGCAAATCAATAAACGTGATACACCACATAAACAAAATGAAGAATAAAAACCACATGATCATATCAATAGATGCTGAAAAAGCATTTGACAAAATCCAGCATCCATTTCTGATAAAAACGCTCAGCAATGTAGGAATAGAGGGATCATATATCTACATAATAAAGGCCATATATGAAAGACCTACAGCCAACATCATACTCAATGGACAGAAACTAAAATCATTTCCATTAAGAACAGGAACAAGACAGGGATGTCCACTTTCACCACTCTTATTTAACATTGTACTGGAAGTCTTAGCCACAGCAATCAGACATGAAGAAAAAATAAAAGGGATCCAAATTGGAAAGGAGGAAGTGAAACTGTCACTATTTGCAGATGACATGATATTGTACATAGAAAACCCTAAAGACTCCATCAAAAATCTATTAGACTTAATAAATGAATTTGGCAAAGTAGCAGGATACAAAATTAACGTCAAGAAATCGACGGCATTCTTGTACATCAATGATGAACTCACAGAAAGAGAAACTGAAAAAACAATCCCATTTACCATTGCGCCAAAAAAATTACAATACCTAGGAATAAACTTAACCAAAGAAGTAAAGGACCTATTTGCAGAAAACTACAGGTCATTGAAAAAAGAAATAGAGGAAGATATACAAAAGTGGAAGCACATACCCTGTTCTTGGATTGGAAGAATTAACATCATTAAAATCTTCATACTACCCAAAGCAATCTATAGATTCAATGCAATCCCCATCAAAATACCAACGACATATTTCATAGAACTAGAACAAATACTTCAAAAGTTCATATGGAACCAAAAAGACCCCGAATAGCCACAGCAATCTTGAAAAAGAAGAACAAAGTAGGTGGGATCACAATACCAGATATCAGGTTATACTACAAAGCGACTGTAACCAAAACAGCCTGGTACTGGCACAAGAACAGGCACATAGACCAGTGGAACAGAACTGAAAACCCAGAAATGGACCCAAGGCAATACGCTCAATTAATATTTGACAAAGGTGGCAAGAGCATACAGTGGAGTAAAGACAGCCTGTTTAATAAATGGTGTTGGGAAAATTGGACAGCTACATGCAAAAAAATGAAACTAGACCATCAACTTACACCATACACAAAAATAAACTCAAAATGGATAAAAGACTTAAATGTGACCCGTGAATCCATAAAAATTCTAGAAGAAAATGTAGGCAACAAAATTTCGGACATCATACGGAGCAGAATTTTCACTGATACATCACCTAAGGCAACAGAAATAAAGGAGAAAAGGAACACATGGGACTACATCAAACTCAAAAGCTTCTGCACAGCAAAAGAAACAATCATCAAAATGGAAAGGCAACCCACTGTATGGGAGAAAATCATTGCCAATGATGTATCAGATAAGGGGTTAATTTCCAATATATATAGTGTGCTCATACAACTCAACAAAAGGAAGACAAAGAACCCAATTAAAAAATGGGCAGAGGAGCTGAATAGACACCTCTCCAAACAGGACATACAAATGGCCAAGAGACATATGAAGAAATGCTCAACATCACTAATCATCAGAGAGATGCAAATTAAAACAACAATGAGGTATCACCTCACACCTGTCAGAATGGCCGCCATCAACAAATCATCAAACAACAAGTGTTGGCGAGGGTGTGGAGAAAAGGGGACTCTAATACACTGCTGGTGGGAATGCAGACTGGTGCAGCCGCTATGGAAAACAATATGGTGCTATCTCAAAAAATTAAAAATTGAACTTCCATTTGACCCAGTGATCCCACTGCTGGGAATATACCCTAAGAAGGCTGAAACACCAATCAGGAAGAATATATGTACCCCCATGTTCATAGCAGCACTATTTACAATAGCTAAGATCTGGAAATAGCCCAAGTGTCCACCAGTAGATGAATGGATCAAAAAGCTGTGGTACATATACACAATGGAGTACTATGCAGCGGTTAGAAAGAAAGATCTCTCATCCTTTGAGACGACATGGAGGGACCTGGAAAGTATTATCCTAAGTGAAAGAAGCCAAGCAGAAAAAGACAAATACCACATGATCTCACTTATATACGGAATATAATGAACATAACTGTCTGAGGAATACAGTAGACCCAGACACATGGAAGTAGGGCACAGACTGACATCCCTCAGAAGAGGGGATGGGGGGTGGGGGGGGAGAGATAAATCACAGAACTTATATGCATGTATGCATGACCAATGGACATGGACAACTAAGCCGGGGACAGGGTGGGGGTGGGGTGGGGTGGGGGTGCCAATGGGGTAAAAAGGTAAAATATCTGTAACAAAAAAATAAATAAAAATTCATAAAAAAAAGATCAATTGATCTTGTTTATATTTTTAAAGTACCAGCTTTTTGTTTCATTGATCTTTTGAAATGTTGGTGTTTGTTTTTTACTCTCTTTGTCATTTATTTCTGCTCTGAATTTCTTTCTTTGTACTTGCTCTGTTTTTTTACTTTCATTTTCTCTCTGGATCTGTAACTTGTATGTTTAGAAAATCAACTAGGAATGTTTCTTGTTTCTTGTGGTAGGCCTGGAGTGCTGTGAACTTTCCTCTCAGGATTGCTTTTCATGCCATAAATTTGTGTTGTTGTGTGTTCATTTTCATTGGTTTCCAGGAAGTTTTTAATTGCTTCTTGGATCTTGTTAGTAACCCATTCATTGTTTAATGGCATTCTGTTTAGCCTCCAAGTCTTTGAATGTTTTTGTTATAATTGTGTTCCAGTTTCAGGCCATTGTGGTCTGAGAAGATGCTTGATATGATTTCAATCTTTTTGAATTTGTAGAGACTTACTTCGTGTCCTACCATGTGGTCTATCTTTGAGAATGCCCCATTTGCACTTCAGAAGAATATATATTCTGCAGCTTTGGGGTAAAATGTTCTGTAAATATCAATTAAGTCCAATTGATATAGGTCCTCATTTAAGAACTTTATGTCTTTGTTAAGTATTTGTCTGAAAGATCTAAGCAGTGCTGTAAGTGGAGTAGTAAAGACACTGACTAAGATCATATTGCTATTGATTTCCTCCATTAAGTCCTCCATACATTATTTATTATATTTTGGAGCTCTCATATTCGGTGCATATATGTTTACATGTGTTATATCTTCTTTTCAGAATGATTCTTTTAATATTATGTAGTGAATTTCTTTGTGTCTTCTTATGGCCTCATTTTGAAGTCTGTCTTCTGGGATAAGAGAATCGCTACACAATCTTTTTTTTTCCTTTCTGTTTGTTTGGTAAAGCTTTTTCCATCTCTTCAATTTCATCTTGTGTGAGCCTTTTGTTGTGAGGTGAGTTTCTTGTAAACAGCATATATATGGGTCATGTTTTCTTATACAATCGAGGACCCTATGTCTTTTGTTTGGAGCATTTACATTATTTACATTTAAGGTTATTCTTGCTAGATAGTACTTAGTTGCCATTTTAAATTTATGCCTCTGTTCTTCTTCTCTTTCTCTTTTTCTTCTTCTTCCTCTTTAATAACAGTCCCTTCTGCAATTCTTGCAGTGCTTGTTGGTGGTGGTAAACTCCTTTAGATTTTTTTTTTAAATCCATGAAGCTCTTTCTTTCTTCTTCCAATTTAAATAATATTCTTGCATTACTTTGTATACTTAATGTGACTCCCTTCTGGCCTGCAGTGTTTCTATTGAGAAATCAGCTGACAGTTTAATGGGAGCTCCCTTGTAGGTAACTTTCCATGTCTCTCTTGCTTCCTATAAGATTATTTATTTGCCCCTGGTCGATTTGGCTCAGCGGTTAGAGCATTGGCTCGTGTACCAGAGAGACCCGGGTTTGGTTCCCGCTAAGGGCACAACCCCGGTTGCAGTTTGTTCCCGGCCACTGTTGGTTGTGTTGGTGGGAACCACTCGATGTGACCCTTTCATATAGATATTTCTCTCTCTCCCTCCCTCCCTTCCTCCCTCCCACTCTATCTGAACAAACAAATGGATCAATGTCCTTGGGTGAGGATAAAATAAAAGATTATTTCTTTGTGTTTAATGTTTGCCATTTTTATTATGATGTGTCTAGCTGTGGGTCTTCTGGGTTTCATCTCCCTTGGGACTTTCTGTGTCTCCTGGACTTGTGTTTTATTTTCCTTTAGCAGTTTAAGAAAGGTTTCTGCCATTATTGCTTCAAACAGGTTCTCTATTCCTTTCTGTGATTCTTCTATTTCCGGTACACCTGTAATGTGAATGCTGTTACATTTTGTAATATCCCACAGCTCTTTTAAATCCTCCTGCTTTTTAAACTTCTTCTTCTTCTTCTTCTTCTTCTTCTTCTTCTTCTTCTTCTTCTTCTTCTTCTTCTTCTTCTTCTTCTATTTTTTTTTTCCATTTGCTGCCTATTTGGGATGATTTTCCTCTACCTTGTCTTGCAAATCGCTGATTTGGTCCTCAGCTTCTTCTAATCTTCTATTGAATCCTTCAAACATATTTTTCATATCAGCTATGTCATTTTTTTATTTCCTCTTGATTTTTATGTATGACTACTATATTTTTACCCATTGCTTCTACCTCTTTTTTTTAATATATATAGCTGAAGTATTTCCCAGTGAGTTCTTTATAATTCTTATTCAGTTGCTTGCAGTTCTCACCAAATTGAGCACCCTTATAATCATTGCTTTGAATTCTTTGTCTGACAAGTTGCTTTCTTGTAGTTCCATTTCTGGTGACTCCTCTTTTTTTTTTTTTTTTTTATTTGGTTGTTCTTTGTCTCATCATTTTAGCAATCTGCTAGTTCTAAGCTTGGTGAGGGATGATGGAATATGTATGCAGGTCAGCGTGTACCAATTAAGGATGCTGTGCCCCTCTGATGGTTTTAGTGTATGGCTCCTCTTGTCTGCTGTGGGTCCTTAAATGTTGACTCCTGGCAGCTGGAATTGGTCTCTCATGCTTGTCTTGAGTCCCCAAGATTCGCTGCTGCTTGGGCTGGAGCACCATTCTTGATGGGCTTCGGCTGATATTGCTGGGGATGGGCATTAGCTATGGATACATCTTCCTAATGCTTGGGGATGCGCAGCTTTGTTACGTGTTTTTCTGAGGTGTGGGGAGCTTTTGAGATGGTGCTGGGTTGTGTGGGGTTCCACTTGTATACTGTTGGGTTATATTATTTTTAGTGGGATGTTGCTGGGAATCATTGGCCCCTCTGGCATGCTGCTGAGGCCTGTGGGTCCAGCTGGTGTTCTTCTGGGGTATGTCGATTTTGTCGGTATGCTGCTGGGATTTGTGGGTTCCACTGGTGCACTTCTGGGGTTTGTGGGTTCCTCTGGTATTCTGTTGACATGCATGGGTCATATTGGTGTACTGTTGTGGGACAATGCTGACCATTGGGGTTCAACTCCTCATCTCTCGTTGCTGGGGTGAGTGTCAGCCCCTGGTTCACACTACTGCTGCTTGGAGGTGCACAAGTTTGTTGGGTGCCCTGCTGATGTATGGGGGCCTTCTGATATGTTGCCTGGGTGTGTGGGGTTCCCTAGTATACTGTTCGGTGTGTGATTTCCAGTGGCATGCTGCTGGGATTCATTATTCCCTCTGGTATGCTGCTGGGGCATGTGGGTCTAGCTGGTGTCCTGCTGGCGTTTGTAGATTTTGTCAGTATGCTGCTGGATTTGAGGGTTCCTTTGGTATGCTGCTGTAATGCATGTGTCTTACTGGTCTACTATTGAGGGACAGTGCTGACCATTGGGGCTCAGCTTTTAATCAGTCACTGCTGGGGGCAAGTGTCAGCTCCTGGTTTGCACTGCTACTTCTGCTGCTACAGCCAGAAGATGCTCCCTGGTCCGATTATATTAGTGCTGGTGGGAGGTGAGGAGGCTTCACACCTGAGATTTTGCAGCTGTTGAGGAAAGGGGCTCCAATCTAGCTCCACTGCTGCAGTAGTCAGGGGCAGGTCTCAGCTGCCCTAGTCCTGATGCTTGGTTTGGGGCACTGCTCTTGATCATTATCTGCTAATGAACTTCTGTATGCCTGGAGATTGGTATCTGGGCTGGGCCGCTCACCAGTGCAGGCTTGTGGCCTGATGCCTAAGCTGGCCATTCTGCAGCAGTTGCTCTGGGCCCAGTGGTGAGTGCATGCCACCACCGGCCTGGTCCTGGGCTTTGGATTAGTTGTGTGCCACTGTGGTCCTGAGTCCTGGGGTGGGTGCATGCTGCCACTGCCTTGGGTCCTAGGCTGGGAGCGTGCACTTGTGGGCTTGTGTCCTGGAAAACCTTTTTGCCACCGCTGACCAAGAATATGGAGCCTTAGTCCCTTAGCACCACTGCAGACTCAGGCCTGGATGGGCCTCAGCTGCTGTAGGGATGGGGCGCCAGCTCCCTGCTGGTTTTGGCTACTGCTGCAGGCACCTACTGTGTGCTAACTGTGCCAAAAGAGCTGAGTTCACTGGACAGATGGTGAAGAATTCTCTCTTGCACTCAGGTGGCTGGGCCCAAGCTGATCCATTTCCTACTCCCTGGATCATCCAATATGGCAAAAATGCCCCAGCTGTGCTGGGGAAAGTTCACTGGCTTCCCAATTACCACATTGCCTTCTGCTTTCCATCCGTAGGAAAGGAACCTTCTGCCCTGTGTCTCTGCACTGCTCAAGGTTGGTCTTTTATGCTTACATTCACTGACACTTTGTCTCACACTATCACACACACTCACATATTCACCCACACTGCCCGTCGCCATCTTCTATTTTATTTATTTACACATTTTTTGAGATATTCAAACTTTACCTGTATGTTTTCTGTTTTATTGAATTTATAGGAGTGTCGCTGTTAGTACATTTACACAGGTTTCAGGTGTACCATCCTGTCTTATTCATTTGTATAATGTGCTGTGTATTCACCACACCAAGTCACGTCCCCTTCCTTCCCCATATTGAGAAGATTACCTTAGTGATCTCCACCTGAGGGCACCCTATTGCTCCTCTGTTGCTAATTCCTCCTCTACTACCTCCTCCTCCTCCACATCTCAGATTTCTTGTATCACCTCTGGTCCAGGAAGAAAGAGATGACCTCCATCAATCACCTCTTTGTAAAGATGGCTTGTTGGTTTGCTCTACTAAACTTGATTTTCCATCAAGACACTGAAATGATTACACATGACACAACAACAGCCAGGAGCTTGAGGTTCTCTGAAGCATCTTGAGCTGGCAGGATCTTCTAGGTGCCTGGCTCCTGCTTCTGCTGTAGGTGCACAGGACCTTAGTGAAGAGAGGCTGACACCATAAAAAAGGCCAAGAGGGAAGCTATTGGGCAACTTCTACTCACACTTCACCATACACTGGATGATTCCCAGTGCCACCACTCTAATTTGACACCACATTTCTCACAACCCACTCTCTACTTTCACACCCCTGGCCTGCCTCTTCCCACACTACATTGTCACACCTTTTTGGATCTTACTATACACACTCCAATGTGAAACCTCTAATATAACTAGCACACTCTGATCTGAAACCCCACGATTGCAATTCAGACAATTAACCCCGAGACCTAGGAATTCTACTGAACATGGATCACATAACCCACACTCCACTCTGAAACCTTCAGGACTGTTACTGCCCATAAAGCTTCATGACAACTCCAGGGTTCCCATTGTCCTCACCCCTTTTTAATACCCAGGACTCCACTGCCCACACTGCATTGTGAAAACAAGGGCTCACAAGGACATACACTAAGTTGAGAAATGTGCTCAGTGTCCAAAAAAAACTTGGAAACCATAGAAGCCCTTGGCCTCCACTGCTCTAGAATATTCCTGGATGTGGGCTCACAACAGCTTCAGTACAATCTGGAATTTCAGACTCCCACTCTCATGTCCCCACATTGATCTTTCTGTTGCTCACTGCATACATTCCACAGAGATTTTGGACCTGCACACTACTTCATAGACCTTAAGATTCCTGAGCCTGAACCAATTGAACTCCAGATCTGGAAATGTCAACCTCATCCTGGGCCCCGAATCACTAATGACACAGCTTTATTCCTTCATCACTCAGTTTGTCCAGGTGAGACCACAATGTCCAGAGACAGGGAACCATAGAGTTCAGTGCATGGACAGGAGCTCTTCACATATGCTTCTCTCTCTTCAGTCACCCTGAGCCATAGTGTTCACATAGTATTCAGGGGATGGTGCCACGGGTCATGCTTCATTGAAGAAAAAGTGAAAAATATCTCTGGCTGAGTAATTAAGTAATATTAATAATGATAATCATCATCAATAGAAGCCCAAAAGGAAAAGGAGGTTCATGCTGCAGCTGGGATCTCTGAAAATGTCTGCACTCCTATGTTCAACATGTTTCATCCCAAATTCTTTATAATAAACAGTGTTCTCACTGGGCCCTAAGGATTGGAACATCCAAGGAAAGTGGAAAACAGCTGTGATGGTCAGGAGAAGTAACTGGGGCAGAGCTACACCTTTTCAGAAAAAGACAATGAGCTATTTGTGGTAGGAAGAAAGTGATGCAAGAATCTATTTCAGGAGAAGAAGGTGGTCTGAAGGTGTGATTGGTGTCCTGCATGGGAGCTCCAATCAGCGAGGCATAAGTGTGTTGTTGTTTTGAGGGATATCAGACATGCCCACTCCTTCATTTTCTGTAAGCTTCTTCAGCAAGTGTCTGGATGATAGTGCAATTCTACACACTTCCTGTATCATGGTTATACCCTGACAACCTGAAGGCACAGGCTCTATTTCTACCAGCCTTAATGTGTCCATGTGGAAAATAAATGTTTCAGCTACTGGGCAAGGCAAGGTTGAGAGAGCAGCTGGGATCTCCTCACCTGTCCTGGTCTCCCTCCCCTCTCCTGCTGCCATCAACTTAACATAGTGCTTCAGGAGATTGCTCCACAGGTCCTTTATGTAGATGTAGTTTAAAGAAATGAGCAGGTCAGAATAAAGCCTTTGTGTTGTACTGAGTTGGAGATGGAGCAGCTATGACACTTGCAGGGGAAGGTGTAGCACTGAGCTGGCAGCACTGGGCAGGCCTTTCCTGCACCAGGTCTGAGGGTGAAACGGAACAGTTACAGATACCCAGAGGGGCAAACAGATGTGTGTGAAGTGCTGTTCATCAGGCACCGTGGCTATGACGGCCCAGGAGAGGAGGAGGACTTGGGCAGTGATTACACAGAGCAACCACTACTCCTGTCCCTCCAGCTGTCATAGGTGGGCTCCCCAACTTCAAAAGCAGCAGAAAAGCAATAACTCAGCAGACTAGTAATTCCTCTAATGGATCCCAAACATGATGGAAAATCAATCTCAGGTCATGTGAGGGGACACTGGTCCAATGTGCAGAAATCAGGAGGTTTTGCCCAGAGGTTAGAGCAATGGACTGCAATCCAGAGACACCCAGGTTCAGTTCCTGCTAAGGGCTCATACCTCAGTTGCAGTTTGTCCCCTGCCCTGAATGGTTCGTATGCATGGCAACCACTCAATGTGTCTCTTTCACCTCTCTCTCTCTCACTGTCTCTCTCTTTCCCATTCTATCTGAACAAGAAATAGAAAAATGTCCTCGGGTGAGGATAAAAAATTGAATAAATAAGGACTGGAGAATCAATCTTGGGTCATGGGGAGGGATGTGCAGAATTTTCCATCCAGGTAAATACGTGTTGAGGACAATAAGTGCTGGAGGTGTGGCTACAGTAAGCAGACTGGATGTGAATTAGAAGCATGTAGAAGGACAAAGAGTGAGAGTGGAAGACTTTGCCAACAGTGGTAAGAGGCCTCAGGAGATGCCCAAACCACCAACAATACATTTCAGAAACTTGGGGAAGAAACCTGGTGAAGAGTCATGCCTTTTGTCAGTGCTCGGGCATATCTTTTGAAAAGTGTAGGTGTTTAGGGCTCCCCCAGTGGCTCATTCTATTGTAGGGGTGATGTGGAAGACAAACAATAAATGTGTTGCTCTCACATCATTGTTTCTCCTCTCTCTGTGTCTGTCACATCCTCTTCTCACTCTATATAAAGATACATGAAAAAGTATCCTGAGGTGAAGATTATTCTTAAGAAAAATTGTCTTTGACCTGACCAGGGTACAAGATTGTAAATCAGAGGTCAGTCTTTTCTTCCTTTGTCATTCCAGACAATATCCACAGAGTAACAAACTAAAAGTTAAGGCATGTTATACTGCCTCTCTATCTCCATAGATCTACTTCTCAGCCACACCTCTGGAAACTGTCAACTTCTGACTCAATAGCACCTCATTAGTCAGTCTACTAAAATAAAGCATTTTTCTGGTCAAACACCCCAAGAATACAATCACATGTTGAGCTTATTCATGTCTCTTTTCGTGATGCTCAGGAGTCACTGTGGAGTTGAAGAGTGCGAATCCTGAGGTACCAGAGAAAAAAGTGTGCAGTGGGATCCCTGGAGTGTCACAATGAGTATAGAAAGTGGGAGCCATGGAGGAGAGAGAGTGCAATGAGTTCCATGAGATCTGAGTAGTATGAACTAAAAATATTGACATGGGGAACCCGAGGGATCATAGAGAATAGTGTGCAATTAAATATCTGGGGTGTCGAGTTTGATTGTATGTGTTGGGAGCCATCGGTATCAAAGAGGATTTTTGCATTGGATATGCTAATATCTGACAGTGTAAGGTGGGCAGGAATATAGTTTTTGGACACTGAGCCATGGTATGTCACAGTAGATTGGGGTCAGGAGAAAGCTCATGGTGATAAGTTGTACTGTGGGAGCCCAGAGATTCATTGGGGACAGTGTGCAATAAAATTGCTATATTGTCAAAGAGGAAGGTGGGCTGTGAAACCTTGGGGTTTCATGCTGGAAAGGAGAGAGTGAAAACCATGTTGTGTCACAGTGGAATATGGGCAGTGGGTCACAGGGGAAGCGGGTAATGTTAGCCATGGGTTCTCAGTAGAGCGTGGGCCCTGGAGATCCTGGGGCATCAATAGACTGTATCTACTTCTGCAACATAACAGACCCAGGTATTGAAGGGACTGGTCATTTCCAGGCAGGTAACTGAAAAGCATTCAAGGAATCTCCCCAAAGCCATGCACATGGCACACGCAGGCACACACAATGATGTTTTCTTTTTATGTTTCCATATTATGCCAGCTGTCTATGTGTTTGTGTCTGAATGCCTTGCCATGAGGAAGGACTCTCTTCAATTGTTTCCTGGCAGAAAAACAAGGTTGGTTGAAAACACATTTTTCCTTCAAAAACCTTCTTATGTGCTCTAATAACATTTGAAACAAACTGGATGATTTTGCATATTCTTCTAAAATATGGGATGTCCCTTGAACACAACACTCAGAATAACCTCTACTCTGAGCATGCAAAAAAGTATTTAATAATTAAAGCCCTGGCCAATTTGCTCTGAGATTGAAGTATGAACGTCAAATCAAGGAACCATGAGTTTGAGTCCAGTGTAGGGCAGGTAACTCAGTAGAGATTCTGGGAAGATCTTTGAGAGGCAATCAATTTATGTGACCCACACACATTGATTTTACTCTCTGTCTCTCTCTCTATCCCTCGCACTCTGTCTGAAGATAAATGAAAAAATATACCTTTTGAGGATTTCAGAATCATCATCATCATCATCATCGACGTCGTCATGATTTTGGTGCCATAAAGGAAAATGGTGTCAAAGTTGCAAATGGGCTTTCTGAAATTTCCTGAGTCCTGTTTTCAACATGTTCCATTCCAACCACATTATAATAAACATTGTTTTCAGTGTGCTCTACAGGAATAAAAACCTAAAAAAAGTGAAAACACCTGTCATGATTAGGAGAAGTAACTGGGCCAGAGCAGTGTACAGATTTCTATAAATAGATACCGGCTATTAGTAGAAGGGAGGTAAAAACAGCCTGAGGCAAGAGTATACTTCTGGAGGGTAACATGGCCTGGGGGACGGGGGTTTTGTGGCCTGGAATGAGAGTCTGAGGAGTGAGACAATGGCTGAGCTGTTATTTTGAGAGATGTCTGACAGGCCCAAACCCTCATCTTTCTAAAGCTTACTCATCAAGTATCTGAATGTCAATTCAGTTCTGCAGACTTCTTGAATCATGGTGATACCCTGACGACCTGAGGGCACAGGCTCTATTTATACCAGCCTAAATGTGTCCTTGTGGGAAAGAAATGTCCCAGCTACTGGGCATGGCAAGTTTGAGAGACCAGTTGGTATCTCCTCACCTGTCCTGCTCCTTCTCCCCTCTTGGTGCCCTCGTCCTCCCGTTATACTTCAGGGGATTGCACCACTTGTCCTTTAAAATGATCTGGTTGAAAGAACACAGCTGGTCAGAATAAGGCTGGACTTTGAATATCAACTCAAGCAGCTAAAGAACACAGAAAATCTACTGTAGTATTGTAGGTGAGGCCCCACCTCTGCAATCCTGCCAGGTCATGCCACATTGTGGTTGGAGAACCAGTTGAAGAATTTTAGGCTGCTGTTTTGGTTCCAGTGGCTGTAGACCTCTGGATGGGAGTGCAGTGGGACACCCTGTATCCTGCAGAATGACGTGTATGGGTAAAAAGGTGCACAAACTTGAAATCTCAACCCAACCCCTGCTACCTTCCATGCAGGCAGCCTCCGCTTCCTTGGAGGGTAATGAGGTACTCCTTCAAAATCTCATTATTGCAGAAATAAGTGTTCTTATGAAAGAATAGCAATACCTTGCACCAATCACTGGTTTGCCGGACTTCCTCCACCTGTAAATAAAATTGTATCAGGAGGCTGAAATTTGTCTTGGGGACACACGCCTTCTCTATTTGGCAAAAATAAAGTGAATTTTCCACTCTGTCTCCCTTCCCATCTCTGTTACCCCAGGCTGACCTTCAAATTGATCATATGGCTGATCATCTTTTCATCTTGCTTACAGATCATGGCTGACAGATTCGGGTGGCTGACAAACTGCTGTGGGTCAAGGAGCTGCATACTGCATTCTGCACATGAAATATCTAGAACATGGGCCAGAACTAGGGAATGGACTTGCTTTCCCTCAATTCTTTGTGCCTCAGTCTCCCTCTTTTACACAAGGCCAGAAGGAAAACATTAGATTTTAATGCCTGGAAGGATTGACACCAACACAAGCCAAATCTCTTGCCTAACACACCAGATCTCCACCAGATCCTGTGTGCTGCTAGTTAGACAGAATACAGTATGCGTCCTTCTGCCCACCCTGCTTTCCTGACTCTGACTCAGGAGGTGCACATACAGACCCTTGCACTACAGCAGTACTCCTAGTAGGAACTGGGCAACATATATATATATATGTTGTTTTCATGAGTCTGATTTGGAACCAAGATCCTACACTATGTTCCCAGGGGCCATACAAGATGAGGGACATCTCCAAGGTTTGCGCCAAACTGGGGTCTCTACACCAAGTTTCTCTGCAATGTGTCCCTTTTGTATCTGAACTGTCCTCGCTGATCCCTTTCTCCTGAAATGACAAAGCCACATTGTGGATACCCCATTACAGCCTCAAGGGTACAGCTATGGCCCAGAATTCAGGGATGTGTTCAATATGGGTGCTTCTCAGTTCTAAGTATGGCCTGTGTCTCTGCCATATCTTGCACTTGAGCCAACAAAAGGCCTTGCTGGTTTGCTCCTTCAAGGGCTCCATATCTGACTGAAGGGCATGGAGCACCTCCATGGGTGCACTGCCCACCCTGCCCAGACTTGGCCTGTGCCCACTCCTCAGATTTCTCTTCTTGCTTTTTTACTTTATCTTCTGGTTCTGGTTGCCCCTCACCCCGCATCTCCACAACTTTACAGATGTCCATGACATCTAGGGCAATCTGCTTTCCAACAATTAATTTACCCTGGCAGGCCTCCTCCTCCTCCTCTCCATGCTCCTCACTTTCCCAACACAGCATGACCTCATCCTCCTTCTCCACTTGCAACAGTTCTACAGGCACCATGTGTCCCTGCCTCCCTAGCTCCATATCTAGAAAAACCTCCTCCCCTTCCCTCAGCATGCTATTCTCTGCGACTACTTGCATCGCCAGCCTGAAGTCCTCTGCTCCAGGAGAAAGTGTTGCTGGGACACCAACCCCCCTCCAGGACCATCTCTTCTTGCCAGGGCTCCTAACCCTCAGGTCCCTGCTGATCCTCACCCCCCCCTCCTGCACAAAGCCCTCCTCAGACAACACCTCCTACTGCCTTTCCAGCTCCAGATCAGGACAAACCTCCTCACTGGCTGCCAAAGCCACTTCCCTTGTCACTAACGTCCCCTCCTGCATGTTGTCCTCCAGCTGAAGCCCACATTGTCCCCTCAATACTTCCTCCACCCTGAGCTCCCGGACCTCATCGCCTTCCTGCAAGAACAAGGTCATAAAAGGACCCTGCTCCATGGTGCCAACACCCCCGAGCATCCTCGCTGCCCAGGAGGGTCTCATCACCTCAGGGCCTTCTACAGGGACTGAAAGACCCAGGGCACCTGAGGAGCCCTGAGACCCCAAACACAGCCTGACTGGCAATGGGTCCTGGCAGAGGCCTGGTGGTGCCTGGAAGTAGGTTCTTGGAGCAGGGCGACTATTCAGCCCACGAGTTCCGCTGCCTAAGCTGAGTCCTGGGTTTGAATCCGGGGCTTCCTGTATGCACCCACTACCCCAGGCATATGTAAATGACATTGTGTCTAAGTCACATGAAATGTATGTCCTGCTGGCCACGCCCCAGTCCTGTCTCACCAGTCAGGCTCTGTGAAGTTGCTACCAATCAGAGCACGCTCAGTGGGCAGCACTCCACACAGCCCCACCCTGAGGGGAGGCTGCCTCCTTCTCCCCAGGAGCCCAGAATCCCTGGGGAAGGCCGTCCTCCCTCCACACTGCTGGCCTTTCTGTGACGTCTACTGTTCACCCTGCATCTACCCGCCGTTTCCTAGTCCAGTACTTTCCCGCCTCACTCTGCCCCTGGTCCTCAGTGACCCTGGGGACAGACAAGGCGAGCATCCTGGGCAGGAGAGCCTCTCCCAGCACATTGGGTAGCTGAGGGCTAAGGTGCAGGCAGGGGAAGGCTGTGTCGGGAGGGCCCCGATCCTCCTTCCTGGCAGAGTGCAAATCTCAGGGAACCTGGACAAGGAAAAGACTCCTGCTTCCTCTTGTTTTTGTCGTTTGCTCTGCCCTTGGTTTCTGTGCTCTTTGCAGTGTGCCCTTGCCCCCCTTGTCCATCACCTACCCGCCCGCCTGTGCTGCGGTCAGTTGTAAGAAAGACAGATCTCTTATCCTCTGAGACAACATGGAGGGATTGGGAGAACATCATGCTAGGAGAAACAAGCCAATCAGAGGAAAGCAAATGCCACATGATCTCAATTACTTGGAAAATTTCCTGAACAAAATATGCTAATGAACAAAAACGACACGGAGACACAGAAATAGTAGGGTTCAGATGACAAAACTCAGAGTAGGAGGACCAGGGAGTGGGGGAAGAAAGGAGATAAATCAAAGACCTTACATGCTTAGATGCAACACCAGTGGGCACAGACAACAATGCTGAGGTTGGGGCAGGACTGGGAAAATGAAGTCAAGGAGGGGAAATGAAGACATATCTATAACAAATATTAATTAATTAAATAATATGGAAATAAAACACACAATATTCACTATGTCCAAGGTAACACAGTAGTGAGCTATTTCATAAAAAGTCAAATATTTGATAATACCTGAGTCTTCTACAGGAATTCTCATTCCAAGTACATGAAGGCCACAATCAGGGTACCCACAGTCTGTGGGTGGAGTGCCATCATGCTTCTTGTGTTGGGATCTTGGATCATCTCTGCTTCAGTACCTTAAGTAAATGAGCCACAAATATTTTAAAATGCACTTTATAAAGTCCACAATATGTGTACACTCAGAAAACAAAATGAGAAACATTAAGTGGACAGATGGCTTAAAGAGACATTTCTCCAAATACGATAAACACAGAGCCAGTGAAGCAAGCTCATGAAAAGATGATGAATATTACTGCTCATCAGAATAATGTAAATCAAAACTAAGGTGACATTCAAGTTTACTCCTAATTAGGCTGTAATGTTTGAATAAAAATACCATGTGTTGTGGAGGGAGTGGAAAAGCTGGCATCCTCTACATGGATAGCAGACATTTAAAACGGTACAGCTGCTGTGCATAGCACTGGGGATTTCTTATGACACATTAAACCCTGAATTAAAATTAGCTTCAGAAAACCCACTCTCATTACACACCCAAATAATTGGAAATGGGAAGAAAATGCCTGTAGGAGGAGGCTCAAAACTGTTCTAGGAGGAAAGAGTTCAAACAGATGAATTAGGGGAGAAAGTGTGGTAACTGCAGCTACAATTCATCCATAAAAGGTGACATTGTCTGTTGCATGATAAATGGATGATTCTTGAAGTCATCCATGCTAACAGAAAGAAGTCACATGCTATTGTCAGGTCTGGTTTCACTCTAGGAGTATGATGTATGGGGAACAGTAGCATCAGTCCACACAGAATACAGGTTGATGTTTGGTTGGTGGGTCAGGGGAGACACAATAGTGACACCTTATGGTGCAGAGCATTGTATTTACAGGAGCTAAATAAGATTTTGTATTATCTTGGTTTTTTTTTTTTTATCATCCTCACCCAAGGACATTTTTCTATTTTTTGTTCAGATAGAGTGGGAGGGAAAGAGAGAGAAAAGCATTGACATGAAAAGGACACATTACGTGGTTGTCACCCACATGACCCAAACAGGACTGGAGACATACTGCAATCGAGGTATGTGCCCTTAGTGGGAACCAAACCCTGGTCTCTCTGGATCGCAGGTGAACACTCCAACCACTGAACCAAACCAGCCAGGGCTGTCAGCTGATTTTTTCAAAATACACACTGCAGGCCTGGAGGAGTGGCATCAATTGTACAAAGTAATGAAAGGCCAGGGTCTGATTCTAAGGCTACTTCACCCAGCAAGACTAGCATCAAAAATTGAAGGTAAAATAAGGAATTTACAAATAAGAAAAAAGCTATTGGAGTTCATCCCCACCAAACAAGCACTGCAAGAAATAGTAAAGGGACTGCTGTAAGAAGAATAAATTGGGGGAGAGAGAGAGAAACACAGTCATAAAATAAAAATGACAACTAATAACTTTTATCAATAGTAACCTTAAATGTAAATGTGTTAAATGCACCTATCAAGAGCCATTGGGTAGCTGATTGAGAAGAAAACACAAACCATATATATGCTGTCTAAAAGGGACGCACGTCAAAACAAAAGACTCACACAGAATAAAAATAAAGTGTTAGAAATAATTTTCAGGTAAATGAAAAGAAAAAAAAGAAGAAGAAGCTCATCTGGCAGAACACATATCTGATAAGATTGATTAAAAATGAGGGTCATAAAAAGCTACAAAAAAGGTTACATCTAATATAAAATGGGTCAAACCAACACAAGAATATAACCTAGGTAAACATATATGCACCAAACACAGAATCTCCAAAAAATATTTTATGGCACCTACAAAAATCAACCAATAAATGCATAAATAAGTGGAACAAAAATTTTCTCTGTGTAAATCCCATAGGCAACCCTCAGGCAAAAGATCTCAGGGGTCACTCGACTCGAGCTCCTTGCTAGGAAGCCTGATGTTCCCAGCATGGCATAGGCTGTGCCAGCTTCCTGGAGGACGAGTCCTCTAAGTGCATGAGGCCAGCGGTATTGCTATTGGAGAAGTTCCTTTATCAAGTTGCAGTGGGTTGGCAGCCACTTTAATTACTTCACTCTGAAGGAATAACACTTGGTTGCCAGTGGAGGGCAGAGGGAATGGGCCCCAGGACCAGTGAGTTTTGACAGAGTGAGAGAGTGAGGAAGGAGGTTGCATTTGCAAGAACATATAACAGCTTGGGGACATTTCAGTGGGTCTTTGTCTGCATCGGGTGAGGTGGGACATGTTTTTTTGAAGACAAAATTGGAAAGACCCATATATATTATTTAGACATTTACCAGTAGTCCATGTGGAAGGACAGAAGCATCTGGAAGATTAGAGAATGGCTGGTGTTCTTCACCGCAGCAGGAAATCTAGAACAGGAGGGGAAGGTGCAGCCAACAGAAAATGCTTCTCGAGGAGAGATGAATCACCTAAAATGGAAGAGGCATGGTCAGAGATAATGTGGAGCTCTGAACCAAGCCTGACATATCCCTGTCCCAAAGATGTGGAATTGGGGTACAGAGTGACAATCCCCAGAAGAGGGGGTGGTGGGGGAGAAATAAACCGCTGAACTTATATGCATGTGTGCATGAAAAATGGACATGAACAACAAGGCTGGGTACAGGGCGGGGAGGAGGGGAAGGTGGAATCAGTGTGTGTGGGGGGAAACATCTGTAACAAAAATACAATAATTAATTAAATAAAAAATAGATATTCTTTGTCACATTCTTATGATTTATCCAAACCAAACCATGTAAGAAAGTAAAGAATATTTGCCATTACCTGCTCAGCTGAACCACCTGACCTGACTTTCTATGCTTGTCACCCTTATTTTCTATCTATTGAAATTATTTTTTATGTTTACCTGAGGTAATTTTTAAATTTATTTTAGAGAGTGGAAGGGAGGGAGAGAGAGAGAGAGAAATATTGATGTGAGAAAAGAACATCGAACAGCAGCCTTCCTTATGTGCTCTGAGCAAGGAAAGAAAAAACTGTAACCTAGGTATGTTTCCTGAACAGTAATCAAATAAACAACCCTTTAGTATATGGGTCGATGCTTCTGCAAACTGAGCCACCTGTCCAGGGCTAAATTCATACTAACTTTTATTTTTTACAATTTTAATTAGTTAATTAAATAATTAATTTTAAAAATTTATTTATTTTTGTTACAGTTGTTTCTCCTTTTTCCAACCCTAATTCACCCCTCCCCTTCCCTTCCCATCCTGAACCCATTTTTGTTGTCCATGTCTATTGTTCATGCATACATGCATATAAGTTATGTGGTTTATCTCTCCCCCACCACCCCCTGGCTTCAGGGGATTGTCATTCTGAACTCCACTTCCACATCTCTGGGACTACCCCATTCCTCACACTGTTATATTCATTATAGTCCACAAATAAGTGAGATCATGTGATATTTGTCTTTCTCTGTTTGACTTATTTTACTTAGGATAATATTTTTCAGGTCTCTTCATGTCATCTCAGAGGATAAGTGATCTTTCTTTCTTACAGCTGCATAGTACTCCATTGTGTATATGTACCACAAGTGTTTTTCCATTCATCTACTGATGAACATTTGGGCTGTTTCCACATCTTACCTATTGTAAATAGTGCTTCTACAAACATGGGGGAACATATATTCTTTCTGATGGGTGTTTCAGGCTAAATAGAGTATGTTCCTAGGAGTGGGATTACTGGGTTAAATGGCAGCAGTTTAATTTTTAATTTTTTGAAGTAACATCATAGTGTTTCCCACAGTGGCTGCACCAGACTGCATTCCCACCAGCAGTGTACTAGAGTCCCTTTTTCTCCACACCCTCACCAACAATTGTTGTTTGATGATTTGTTGATGGCAGCGATTCTGACAGGTGTGAGGTGATACCTCATTGTTGTTTTAATTCGCATCTCTCTGATCAGTAGTGGTGTTGAACATTTCTTTATATGTCTCTTGTATATCCTATTTGGAGAGATGTCTATTTAGTTCCTCTGCCCACTTCTTTTTTTTTTTTTTTTTTTTTTTAATTTTCCTCTCCAGATTTTTTTTCTCCCCTCATTCGAGGACATTTTTCCATTTTTTGTACAGACAGAGTGGGAGGGAGAGAGAGGAAGAGAGAGAGAGGGAAACATCGATGTGAATGGGACACATCGAGTGGCTGCCACCTGCACGACCAACCAGGGCCAGGGACAAACTGCAACCGAGGTACATGCCCTTAGCGGGAACCGAACCCGGGTCTCTCTGGACCGCAGGCAGACGTTCTAACCACTGAGCCAAACTGGCCAGGGCTGCCCATTTCTTAATTAAGTTCTTTATCTTCCTTTTGTTGAGTTGTATAAGCACTCTATATATTTTGGAAATTAACTCCTTATCTGATGTATCATCGGCAATTATGCTCTCCCATACAGTAGGTTGTGTTTCCATTTTGATGATTGTATCTTTTGCTGTGCATAAGCTTTTGAGTTTGATGTAGTCCCATGTGTTTGTTTTCTCCTTTGTTTCTATTGCCTTAGATGATGTATCAGTGAAAATTCTGCTGCATATGATGTCTGAAATTTTGTGGCCTACAATTTCTTCTAGGATTGTTATGGATTCATGAGTCACATTTAAGTCTTTTATCCATTTTGAGTTTATTCTTGTGCAGGGTGTAAATTGATGGTCTAGTCTGAATTTTTTTTTTTTTGGCATATAGTTGTTCAATTTTCCAACACCATTTATTAAAGAGGCTGTGTTTACTCCACTGTATGCTCTTGCTACCTTTGTGAAATATTAACTGAGCATATTGCCTTGGATCCATTTCTGGATTTTCTATTCTGTTATATTGATCTATCTGCCTGTTCTTGTGCCAGTACCAGGCTGTTTTGAGTACAGTGGTTTTGTAGTATAACTGAAATCTAGTAATGAGATCCCTCCAATTTTTTTTTTTTTCTTTTTCAAGATTGCTCTGGCTATTTGAGGTCTTTTTGGTTCCATATGAACTTCTGAAGTATTTGTACTAGTCTGAAAAGTATGTCTTTGATATTTTTATGAGACTTGCATTGAATCAATATATTGTTTTGGATAGTATTGGAATTTTAATAATGTTAATTTTTTTCCAATCCATGAACAAGGTCTGTGTTTCCACTTTTTTTTTATGTTTCTCCATTACTTTCTTCAATGACCTGTAGCTTTCTGTGAATTGTTCCTTTATTTTTTTGGTTAAGTTTATTTCTGGGCATCTTAATTTTTTTTGCCATGATGGTAATTGGGATTGATTTTTTAGTTTCTCTTTCTGTGAGTTTATCGTTAGTGTATTAGAACGCCATCAATTTCCTAACGTTATTTTTGTATCCTGCTACTTTGCCAAATTCAATTATTAAGTCTAATAAATTTTTAATGGAGTCTTTGGGGTTTTCTAGGTATAGTATTATGTCATCTGTGAATAATGACAGTTTCACATTCTTTTTTCCAATTTGGATCGCTTTTATTTTTTCTTCCTGTCTGATTATTATGGGTAAGTTTTCCAATACTATTTTACATAAGAGTGGTGAAAGTGGGCATCCTTGTCTTGTTCCTGTTCTTAAGGGAAATGCTCTTAGTTTTTTCCCATTGATTATGGTGTTGGCTGTAGGTCTTTCATATATGGCCTTTATTGTGTTGAGATATGATTCCTCTATTCCAAGAGTGCTGAGCATGTTTATCAGAAATGGGTGCTGGATTTTGTCAAAGGCTTTTTCAGCATCTATTGATATGATCATGTTATTTTTATTTTTCATTTTATTCATGTGTTGTATCACATTTACTGATTTTCAAATATTGTACCAGCCTTGCATCCCTGGGGTAAATCCCACTTGGTCATGTTGAATAATTTGTGTTATGTATTGTTGGATTCCGTTTGCTATTATTTTGTTCAGGATTTTGGCATCTATGTTCATCAGGAATATTGGCCTGTAGGTTTCTTTCTTTGTGGTGTCTTTTTCGGGTTTTCAAGTTAGAATTATGCTGGCCTAATAAAACAAGTTTGGAAGTTTTCTTCTTGTTGAATTTTTTAAAATAGTTTGAGGATAATGGGTATTAGTTCTTCTTTCAATGTTCGGTAAAATTCCCCTATGAAGCTGTCTGGGCCTGGGTTTTTGTTTCCTGGGAGAGTCTTGATTACATCTTCAATTTTTTGTTGTTGTTGTTATTGGTCTGTTCAAGTTCTCTGTATCTTCCTGGTCTAGTTTTGGGAGACTATGTGTTTTAAGAAATTGGTCCATTTTGCTTAGATTGTCAAATTTGTTGCCTTATAATTGTTCATAATATTTGTTCACAATTCTTTGTATTTCAGTGGTGTCAGTTGTTACTTCTCCTCTTTTATTTCTGATTTTGTGTATTTGGATTCTTTCTCTGTTTTTTGGTGAGTGTAGTTAAGAGTCCATCAATATTGTATATCTTTTCAAAGAACCAGGTCTTTGTTTCACTAATATTTTCAATTGTTTTTGGTCAGTATGTTGTTTGTTTCTGCTCTGATATTTACTATTTCCTTTCTTCTACTTGCTTGGGGGTTTTCTTTATTTTATTTTATTTTATTTTATTTTTTGCTTTCTAGTTCTTTAAGTTGTGAGGTTAGATAGTCTATTAGAAATTTTTCTTGCGTCTTGAGGTAGGCCTGTAGTTCTTTGAACTTCCCTCTCTGAATGACTTTTGCTGCATCCCATAGATTTTGTGTTCAGTTTCATTGGTTTCCAGGAATTTTTTTATTTCTTCCTTGATTTACATGGTAACCAATTCATTGTTCAATAATATATTATTTAGCCTCATGTTTTCAAATGTTTTTGCATGTTCTTGTTGCAATTAATTTCTAGTACTTGCCATTGTGATCTAAGAAGATGCTTGATATGTTTTCAATCTTGTTGATCTTGTAGAGACTTAGTTTGTGCCCTAAAATGTGGTATTTCTTTGAGAATGCCCCATGTGCACTTGAGAAGAATGTGGATTCTGCCATTCTGGGATGTAACTCTTTGTAGATATCTATGAAATTCATTTGATCTAGTGCTTCATTTAGAGTCTTTGTTTTATTATTAATTTTTTAATCTAGATAATATATCTAATGATTTCAGCAGGGTGTTGAAGTCCCCTGATATGATTGTATTGCTGTTGATTTCTCCTTTGAAGTCCTCCAAAATATTTTAATATATGTTGGTACTCCTATATTGGGTGCATATATATTTACAAACGTTATAACTTCCTGTTGGATAGACCCTTTCAATATTATGTAATGACCTTCATTGTCTCCAGTTTTAGCCTTTATTTTGAAATCTACTTTATCAGATATGAGTATTGCTACCCCAGCTTTTTTTTCCTTTCCATTTGCTTGGAAGATGTTTTTTAATCCCTTCACATTCAACCTATGTGAGTCTTTTGTTGTGAGGTGTGACTCTTGTAAACAACATATATGTGAGTCATGCTTTCTTATACAGTCAGTAACTCTGTGTCTTTTTATTGGAGCATTCAAACCATTCACATTTAAGGTGATAATTGATATGTACTTATTTATTCCCATTTTTTTTATTGTGGTTATATTTCTCTATATCTTCTAATAATTACAGCAGTCCTTTTAGTATATCTTGCAGTGCTGGTTGGTGGTAATGTATTTTATTAGCCTCTTTTTGTCTGGAAAGCTTTTTATTTGACCTTCTATTTTGAATGATAGCCTTGCTGGGTAGAGTAGTCTTGAATTCTGATCCTTGTTTTTCATGATCTAAATTGCTTCATTCTACTCAATTCTGGCCTATCATGTTTTTGTTGAGAAGTCAGCTGAGAGCCTTATGGGGTTTCCTTTTTAGGTAACCTTTTGCTTATCTTTTGCCGCCTTTAGGATCTCTCTTTGTCTTTAATTTTAGGCATTTTAATTACTATGGGTTTTGGTGTGTGCCTATTTGTATTCTTCTTAGTTTGAGCTCTCTGTGCTTCTTCAACTTTTATGCCTTCTTTCCTCCCCAAGTTAGGAAAGTTTTCTGTCACTAATTCTTAAAATATATTCTGTAACCCTTGCCCATTTTCTTCCTCTCCGGGACTCCTATGATGCGAATGTTATTACGTTTCCTGTTGTCCCACAGTTCTCTTAAGGTGTCTTCCTGTGTTTTGTTTTTTTCCTTTTGATTTTCTGATTGGTTGGTTTTTTTCTACCCTGATTTTTAATTCACTGATCCAGTCCTCAGCTTCCTTTACTCTGCTGGTTAGTCCTTCCTATGTGTTCTTAATTTCTGTTATGTCATTCTTCATTTCTACTTGGTTGTTTTTTAATGTTTCTATATCTTTAATCATGGTGCTGATGTTTTTACATGCTGTTGAGCTTTCTCAAGATCACGGCTCTGAACTCTACCTCTGATAATTTGCTTAGCTGCATTTCATTGATCTCATCTTTGATAGAGTTTTATTGTTCTTTTATTTGGGATTTGTTTATTTGTTTCACCATTTTGGCTATCTCAGATGGTTTTGGAGCCTGCCAAATTTTCCCTGTGGGTGTTGGTGTTCTGTTGTTTGTGGCTCCTTCTGCTGGGTTTAGATGAACCTGGGTTGGCCCATGTTAAACACCACTGTCAAATCTGACTTTCTTGGGTAGATTTGCAAGACCAGGAATGGTTCATTTATCCTCTAGCTTTTTTCTGGAGGCCAGTAATCTCAGTTACTAAGTGCCTTAAAATGTAGCCCTGGTGTTCTGCATAAGAGGATTTCCAGAGGGTCGAATAGATGCTGGTTGTTAATAAGCCTCAATTTGCATTTCTTTGCCTCATCTGGGAAAGGCTGAATCTTTTAGGGTAGGGGGGCTTCTGCTTTTCCCCACAGCTCTGAGAACGAGCACACTAGACATTGTTTTTTTGTGGCGCAACTCAGCAAAAATTTTGAGTGCTCTACAAATCCCATTTGTCCCCCAAAACTTCCAGCCCAATCTGCCCTCCCTCTGCCATAGCCCCTTGGTGAGTTGCTGTGGCTATTTTAGTGCTCTGTCCTGGCTTTCTGTGCCGTGGAGTGGGCTTGGTCTTTATTCCCCAAGGGCGCTGCTCACAACACAGACTGCTTCTGTGTATTGGTTCCCAGCCCACCACCCTCTCACACCTCCACAGATCCTACCTGTGTCCCTGGTTTTATGGTCCTGTCCTGCTGCAATACTGTTGCTTTTTCTGAGGATTTGCCTTTATTTTAGTTGTAATTTCCATTTGGTCCTGGGAAATCATGTGTCTCTTTTATTCACTCCGTCTCCATTTTCACATCCTGTAAGTCTATCTTGTGGGCAGCTCTTTCACACAGGCCTCTCTGGTGCCCTCTCATCCTGCAGGTCCAGTGGGTAACTGGATTTCACAGTCCCTGCTGGGTTGCACAGGCCTCTGGTGCCCCTGAACCCTGCAGGTCTTGTATGCAGGCAGCTGGATTGCATCAGTCCCTTTGGGGCTCTATCTTTCCACCACCCTTGAGGGCTACTGGGTCGCACAGGCCTCTCTGGTGCCCCCTCACCCTGCAGGCCCTGCAGGTAACTAAATTGCACAGTCTGTTTGGGGACCGGACTCTATGCCTATGTTATGGGCTGCTGGGTCACACAGGCCTCTCTGGTGCTTCAGCACTCTGCAGGTCCTATGGGTAACTCGATTGCACAGTCCCTGCTGGGTTGCACAGGCCTCTGGTGCCCCCGCACACTGCAGGTCTTTTGTGCAGGCAGCTGGATTGCACCAGTCCCTCTCTGGCTCTGGCTTTCCACTGCTCTTGTGGGCTACTGGGTTGCAAAGGCCTCCCTGGTGCCCCTGCACCCCGCAGGTCCCATTGGTGGGCAGCTGGATGGCACCAGTCCCTTTTGGGCTCTGGTTTCCCATTGCTGTTGTGGGCTACTGCATCACAGAGGCTTCTCTGGTGCCCCAGCTCCCCGCAGGACCCAAAGGCAGCTGCGTCACACCAGAACCTTTTGGGCTCCAGCTTCCCACTGCTCTTGCGAGCTGCTGGACAGCACAGGCCTCTGTGGAGTCCCACGTCCTGCTGCTGGTGTCTAGGAAATGCTGCTGCCTTGTGTGGTTCAACTCCTGCTCAGCTTTTGTTGTAGTTTTTGGGGATGGGTCTCAGCTGCTGGTTTGTGCTTCTGTTGCCTGGGGTTGGATATCTGCTCCCCAGCCTCTGTTGCTGGGGGTATATCTGGACTGTGATCAGGCTGTTACTGTGAGGGATGGTGCTGGAATCCCAGCTGTCTGTAGCTTCCATGACCAGCACATTGGGAGCTTCACTACAGTGCACTGGTCTGTGTTGACACAGAGTGTCCATTGGTCCAATGTTGCCAGGTGCGCTGGTGGGCCCTAGCCACTTCCACTGCCTCCTCCTAGGGAAGATCTGAAATCTTCCAAAATTGTGGGACCTCCTTGTGGCACAGGGAGAAGTACCCTGAAGAGCCGCTACCGTGTCCACAACACAGGAACATTTTTCTCCATGTCTCTGCACTGCTTGGGTTTGGTTGTTCACCTTTATGTCCACTCACACTCTCTTACACACTAGCTCACTCTCTCACACCCTCACCCATCTTCCGGTCCTGCCCTCTGCCATCTTCCTTATGTATCTTCTAACTAACTTTTAAAATTATACTTATATTAATCCTTATTAACAAACTCCCCTCCTCTACCCTATGTTAGAAAGGGATCTCAGGTTCCCAAATCTCAATGATCACCTAATTCAGATGTTCTCAACCTTCGTAACATATTAGAAACACTCAAGTTAGTTTATAGAAAATACCAAAGTTTGGGTTTCAAATTAGATCAGAATCTCTTTGAAGTACAGCCTGGATGTCAGGATGTTTCAAAGTATGCCAGCTGATTCTAATGTATGGCAAAAAGTCGATAGCCATTGCTTTAAAAGTTCAATGTGGCTGAAGAATTAAGGGTAAGGTTTAAGGCTGGTGATAAGAAGAAGAGACTGAAAATGTTGGCAAGGCTTAGTTGTGTTGGCCTTATAATGAATGCCAAGGGGTTTGGCCTCTCTCCTGGGGTACATGGGAGCCAAAAATAAATTTTAAATGGGAAGCAACATGGTTAGTTTGATATTCAAGGAATTCAAGTTCTTTACTTTCTCCAAGCTTTCTTTTAATCATCTGTAAAATGCAGTGAGTGGAAGGGATGGTTTTCAATGACCTTCTTAATCTAACAGCAAATTATATGCAGGGTCATCTTTCTTAATCCAGAAGGGCTAGAACTACTGCCTTTCATAAACAGAGGCTCTCCCTCTTTCCTAAATACAGGACCATGTAGAACATAGTAGTTCTCTGAGAGAGAATGTTATTCTATGGGATTTTTAGAGGGTATGAATGCTAACAATCAGCTCTGCATCACCAAGAAACTTACGTTGGTGGGATTGAGGGCCTGTTAATCAGCAGACAACACCTTGTAAGCCAAATTGTACAGAAAAGTATTTTCTTTCTCTGGAAATGGAGACTGGCAACAGTTGGAAATGAGCCCAAATACTTCTCTGCCCTTAGAAGTATGAATCAAGACATTTGTTGAGTTGTATTGGACAATGCTTGCTAAATTTACTTTATATAATTCTAAGTAGATGGGTCTTTATTTTCTGACTCTCTAGTTCTTGGCTACATCATGGGTAAGTAAGGCTTTCATAAAGGTGACTTCTGGATGTGGCATTCTTTATGTATACACATGGAGACATTTACACATATAGTCAGCAAATCATTATTGTCATTCTTTTTGAAGGGAAAGGGGGAAATTACTAGCTGAAATAGTGAAAATTGAATCTGGCTATGTTGTTTTCAGTGGCATTTCAGTCACTTTTCTTAATAGTAATAATTCCCATCACTTGCATTGGGTTGGGTAAATAGTCTGCTCAGTAGTTATTGGTGGTACTTGTAAGTGGCTGCTTGGACATGGAAAAACTTCCTTGTGATGCACTGTGAGGTATGCATGTGGATCCAGTTCAGAATATGCTCCAGAGATTCATGCTGTGTGCATTTAAGTATGTAGTGTCTTGTCCTCTGTTTCCTGTCAATGCTAGCTTCTTTTCCCTTTCTGATACATAGAAAAACAGGACATCTGTTTGAAATTATGTTTAGTTTTCATTGTCACCTGGAAGAAAAGGCTTCTGCTAATGAAAGTTGTGAATTAATATGGAGTGATTGGGACTGAATATGATGGATACTCTTGATAAACGCCTGCATTATTAAAGTCAATTTTCTGAAGCGAAGTGCTGTTTTAGGGAAGATAGAAGTTACTGTAATTGAAGTCTTGGGGAAACATGACCTTTTATATCTTCCCTTGCACAGAAATCATTACATGTTGTTGTTATGTTGAGGTAAGCATAAAATTTTAATTACGTTTTGGAATCTGAAAATGAGAATGCTCTTGTTTACACTGATTTAATTTCTGGCTATATCATCTGTTAATTCATTCCTTTTTGGGCAAGAAAGAATTAGAAATTAAAAGAAAAAAAGAGTCACCAAAACCAAGAAATCTTAATCCATGTAATTACTCTAATTGGCTAATAAAAGTTTTTTTTCAATAGCAGACAATTCTTTGCAGTTTATGGACACATGTTTACATTTTGAAAGGATTAAGTAAGAGGGTTTTATTTTTCTCTCTCTCTCTACGTGGACAAGCAGAAAATATATAAGCTGCAGACTCTTGGCAAAGAGGTGCAACCCTTGAATTTTCCTCCAAACAATTTATTTTTTTTAAGTTTCCACCCTACTCATTTGTTGAAATGTTGCCTAATTAAATATGCATTGATGGCACCATCACTAATAAAACATTAATCAAATTGGGCTCTACATACTATTCATATTCTAGAAGGAGGCAGTAATGTGAGCTGGCACTAATTTTCAGCTGTTTTCTGATCATTAGCTTTTAATTTCAACAGCTACCTCCTTGGGTTGCCCCTCTCTTAGCTCAGGTATTTGTGCTGTTAGTGTGACTGTCAGTTCTGTTCTGCTTGAAAGGGTTCAGTGTATGTTGCTATGGTTACTAGTGCCAGAATTGGAAAGAAATAAAAGGGAATCAAGGGTTTGATGTAACTGTGATGGAGGTTTAGTGCTGAAGTGTTAGCTATTATTTTGGCAGATTCCATGTTATTTGACAATGAATCCATTCTACTAGAATATTTAAATGCATTCTTGAATATAAAAACATCAAAATGGAAATATGAATAACTAGATTAAAAATGAATGGATATAGTTTTTGATGCATTAATTAATTTTGGTACAGATGTTTCATTTTTTTCACCCCAGAAACCCACCTCTTGACCCCCCCCCCGACCAAAAGCATTATTGTTTATGTCCATCGGTTACACATACATGCATATAAGTTATTTGGTTTATTTTCTCCTTCCCCATTGCCACCCTCCTCTGAGGTATGTCAGTCTGAACCCTACTCATTTCTATGTCATTCCGACTATTTTGTTCATCAGCTTATTTTGTTCATTATATTCCACAAATAAGTGAGATCATGTGGTATTTGTCTTTCTCTAATCAGCTTATTTCACTTAGCATAATACTCTCTAGGTTCCTCCATGTCATCTCAAAGGGTAAGAGACCTTTCTTTCTTACAGCTGCATAGTACTCCATTGTGCATATGTACCACCGCTTTTTTATCCATTCGTCTACTGATGGACATTTGGGCTATTTCTAGATCTTAGCTATTGTAAATAGTGCTGCTACAAACATGGGGGTACAAATATTCTTTCTGATTGGTGTTTCAGGCTTCTTAGTATATATTCTTAGAAGTGGCATCACTGGGTCAAATGGCAGTTCCATTTTTAATTTTTTCAACGAAACACCATATTGTTTTCCATAGAGGCTGCACAAGTCTGCATTCCCACCAGCAGTGTACTAGAGTCCACTTTTTTCCACACCCTTGCCAGCATTTATTGTTTGATGATATGTTTATGGCAGCCATTCTGACAGGTGTAAAGTGAAACCTCATAGTCATTTAAATTTCCATCTCTCTGATGATTAGTGACATTGAGCATTTTCTCATATGTCTTTGGCCATTTGTATCTCCTTTTTGGAGAGGTGTCTATTTAGGTCCTTGTGCCCATTTTTAATTGAGTTCTTTGTCTTTGTTTTGTTGAGTTGTATATATATTGAAAATTAAGCTCTTATCAGATGTACTGTAGGCAATTATGCTCTCCCATACACTAGGTTAATTTTCCATTCTGATGCTTGTTTCTTTTGCTGTGCAGAAGCTTTTTAGTTTGATGTAGTCCCATGTATTAATTGTTTCTTTTTGATCTCTTGTCTTAGGCATTATATCAGTAAAAATTCTGCTACATGTGAGGTCTAAAATTTTGTTGCCTGTGTTTCTTCTAGAATTTTTATGGAGTCAAAAGTAACATTTAAGTCTTTTATCCATTTTGAGTTTCTTCTTTTGTATGGTGTAACCTGATGGTCTAGTTTTATTTATTTATTTTTTTTCATGTAACTAATTTTCACAACACCATTTATTAAAGAGGCTGTCTTTACTCCATTGTATGCTCTTGCCATCTTTCTCAAATATTAATTGAGAATAATGTCTTGGGTCTATTTCTGGGTTCTCTAATCTGTTCCATTGATTTATATGTCTGTTGTTGTGCTAGTACCAGGCTGTTTTGATTACAGTGGCTTTGTAGTATAACCTCATATTTGATATTGTGTCCCACCTACTTTGTCCTTTTTCAAGATTGCTGTAGTTTTTTGGGGTCTTTTTTGAATCCATATAAACTTTTGAAATATTTGTTCTAGTTCTGTGAAATATGTCATTGGTATTTTGATGGGGATTGCATTGAATCTTTAGATTGCTTTGGGTAGTACGGACATTTTAACAGTGTTAATTCTTCTTATCTATGAGCAAGTTATGTCCTTCCACTATTTATACGTTCCCCTATTTCTTTTTTAAATGTCATGTAGTTTTCTGCAAACAGGTTCTTTACTTCTTTGGTTAAGCTTATTTGTGTGTATCTTAATTTATTTGCCGCGATAGTAAATAGGATTGTTGTTTTTTTTTAGTTTCTCTTTCTGTGAGTTCATCATTGGTGTATAAGAATGCGATCAATTTCTTGATGTTAATTTTGTATCCAGCTACTTTGCCAAATTTATTTATTAACTCTAGTATGTTTTTGACGGAGTCTTTAGGTTTTTCTATGTACAGTATCACATCATTTGAAAATAACGACAGTTTCACTTCCTCATCTAACATTTGTATCTTTTTTATTTTTTCTTCATGTCTAATTGCTGTGGCTAAGACTTCCATTAGTTTGTTAAATAAGAGAGGCAAAAGTGGGCATCCCTGTCTTGTTTCTGTTATTAAGTGAAATGATTTTAGTTGTTGCCCATTGAGAATAATGTTCTTTGTAGGATTTTCCTATATAGTCTTTATTATGTCGAGATATGATCCCTCTATTCCCCCATTGCTGAATGTTTTTATCAGAAATTGATGCTGGATTTTATCAAATGGTTTTTCAGCATCTATTGATATGGTCATATGATTTTTACCTTTTATTTTGTTTATGTGGTGTATCACATATATTGACTTGTATCCCTGGGATTAATCCCACTTGGTCATGTTGAATAATTTTTTTTAATGTATTGCTTGATCTGATTTGCTAATAATTTGTTAAGAATTTTGGCATCTATGTTCACAAGGGATATTTCCTGCAGTTTTCTTTCTTTATGATGTTTTTATCTAGTTTTGGAATTTGAATTATACTGGCCTCACAAGAGTTTGGAAATCTTCCTTCTTGGATTTTTTGAATAGTTTGAGAAGAATGGGTGTTAGTTCTTCTTTAAATGTTTGATAAAACACCCCTGTAAATCTATCTGGTCCCAGATTTTTGTTTGCTGTAATTTTTTTTTTATTATTACATCTTCAATTTTCTTAGTTGTTATTGGTCAGTTCAAGTTTTCTATCTCTTCCCGGTTTAGTTTTGGGAGACAATGTGTTTCTAGAAATTTGTACATTTTGCCTAGAGAGTCCTATTTGTGGCTGTATGATTGTTCATAGTATTTGTTAATGATTCTTTGTATTTCTGTTGTGTCAGTTGTTACTTCTCTTCATTTCTGATTTTGTTTATCTGAGTCCTCTTTTTTTGTTTCTTGGTGAGTCTAGCTAAAGTTTCACGAATCTTTTTTATGTTTTCAAAAAAACAGCTCTTTGTTTCATTTATCTTTTAATTTTTTTTTGTCTCTATGTAATTTATATTTGCTCTAATTTTTATTATTTATTTTCTTCTACTTGTTCTGGGCTTTTCTTTTTGTTTGCTTTTTAGTTAAGTTATGAAGGTAGGTAGTCAATTGGAAATGTTTCTTGTTTCCTGAGGTAGGCCTCTAATTATATGAATTTCCTTCTCAAGTCTGCTTTCATTGTGTCCCTTTCCTTTTGTATGGTTGTGTGTTTATTTTTATTGGTGTCCAGAAAGTTTTTATTTTTTTTTTATTTCTGTGATATCCAATTTATTGTTTAATAACATACTATTTAGCCCCCTGTGTTTGAATATGTTTGTGTGTTTCTGTTGTAATTGAGTTTTAGTTTCATGCCACTGTGATCTGTGAAGATGCTTGATATGACTTCAATCTTCTTCAACTTGTAGAAACTTAATTTGTGTCCTAACCTGTGGTCTATCTTTGAGAATGTTCCATTTGCACTTGAAAAGAATGGGAATTCTGCAGTTTTGGGGTGTGCTTCTGTGTAGATATCTATTAAATCCATGTAATCTAGAACATCACTTGGAGGCTTTGAATCTTTGTTAATTTCTGTCTAAAAGATCTATCCAGTGATATCAACAGGGTGTTGTAGCCCCCTACTATGATTGGGTTACTGTTGATTTCTCCTTTGAAGTCCTCAAAAATAATTTTAATATATATTTGGGCTCTTATTGGGTGCATATATGTTCAACAAAGTTTATATCTTCTTTTTGGAATGATCCTTTTGATATTACTTACTTGGCCTTCTTTGTCTCTAGTTCTGGTCTTTATTTTGAAGTCTATTTTATTTGATATGAGTATAGCTACCCCAGCTATTTTCTTTGTTTGTTTGCTGCCTTGGAATTTTTTTTTTCCATCACTTCACTTTCAACCTATTGAAAGCAATAAATTTTCTTGTAAACAACATATATATGAGGCATGCTTTCTTATGCAATCAGTTACTCCACTTTTGATCGAAGCATTTAATCCATTTACATTTAAGGATATTATTGATATGTACTTATTTATTGCCATTTTTGTTTATTATGTTTATGCTTCTCTCTCTATTCATTCTGCTTATTACAGCAGTCCTTTTAACATTTTTTGCAGTGGTGATTTGATGTTAATATTGTCTCTTAGCCTTTTTTTGGTCTGTGAAACTTTTTATTTCACCTTCTATTTTGAATGATAGCCTTTCTGGAAAGAGTAGTTTTGGATTCAGATACTTGCTTTTTATTGCCTTGCTTATTTTATTCCATTCCCTTCTGGCCTGTAGTGCGTCTGTTGAGAAGTCAGCTCATAGTCTTATGGGGGTTCTTTTGTAGGTAACCTGTTTCTTATCTCTTGCTGCCTTTAGGATTCTCTTTGTCTTTAATTTTTGGCATTCTAATCATTATGTGTCTTGGAGTGGACCTCTTTGGCCTCTTCCTACTTGGAGCTCTCTAGGTTTCTTTTATTTGTATGCCTTTTACCTTCACCAAGTTAGGTAAGTTTTCTGTCCCTAGTTCTTCAAATATATTCTCTAACCCTTGCTCATTTTCTTCTTCTTCTGGAACTCCTGTGATGCAGATTTTTTTTTTTTTTGGTACATACCCCTAACCCCTAGGGCCCTGTGGGAACTGAACCCGGGACTCCCTGGTCTGCAGGCTGATGCTCCAACTGCTGAGCCAAACTGGCTAGGGCCGTGATGCAGATTTTTTATGTTTCATATTGTCCTATAATTCTCTTAGGCTGTCGTCCTGTTTTTTAATTGTTTTTTTTTTTTTTTTCCTTTCTGATTTTTTGATTGGGTGAGTTTTTCTACCCAGACTTTTAATTCAATGATCCAATCCTCTTCTTCCTGTACTCTGCTGGTTATTCCTTCCAATGTGTTCCTTATTTCTCCTGTAATTTTTCATTTTCAATGCTTCTATGTCTTTACTCATGCTCTTGAGCTCCACATAGCTATTACTCTTAACTCTTCCTCTGATATTTTGCTCAATTCCCTTTCATTTATTTCAACTTCTGTCAAATTATCTTGTTCTTTTCTATGGGATTTGATTCTTTGTTTCACCATTTTGGCTATCTCAGTGGGTTTTGGAGCCTGCCAAATTTTCCTTGAGGATTTTGGTGTTCCATTATTTGTGGCTCCCTCTACTGGGTTTGGATGAACATGGGTGGGCCCACATTAAACACCACTGTCAAGTCTTACTTTCCTGGTTAGATTTGCAAACCATGGAAAGGTTTGGTTATCCTCTTTTTGCCTGGAGGCTATTAATCTCAGTTACTTGGTGAGTCTTGGGTTGCAGCCCACAACTGAATGAAAAAAAAAAAATCCCTCAGGTTTTCAGGGTGAGAGGATTTCTAGCAGGTGGGGCAGATGCTTGCTGGCTGTTAATAAGCTTCAATTTGCATTACTCTAGCCTGGTCGAGTGGTGTTACATTCCTGAGGGCAAGGCTGTTGTTTCTCCTTGGGGCTCTTGAAAGGGCCTCTTTGAATAACATGGCTACTATTCTGTGAGGGAGTGATTCAACAGAAAACTCTCAGTGCCCTTGCAGCTTTTCAAACTCCCAAGTCTCTCCACACAGTTCCAGTCCAGTCTGCCTTTACTCTGCCAGAGCCCAAGGTGAGTAGCTGTAGCTAATTTAGTGCTCTGTCCTGGCCTTCTGCACTGTGGAACAAGCTTGGGATTTTAATTCTGTGAGAGTTGCTCACAGCAAAAGCAGTTGCTGTCCATTGGCTCCCAGTCCTTTCGCTCACACCTCCACAGTTCCTACCAGGCTCAATTTAGTGTCTTCTTTCTTGCTGTAGTTATACTGCTCCTCTCCAGCTGCTTTTCTGTTGTTGTTTTTTTTCTGATGTTTGTCTTTATTTTAGTTGTAATTCCAGTTTGGTCCCGGGAGAGTGTATGTGTAGCTTCAATTTATGACACTTCCATTTTTGAATCAGTGAATTTTAAAACAGTTCTGAGTGCATATCCTATAGGACACTTGGGGACTAAAATGAATACTATTAGTATAATATGTAGTATCATCTAAGTAATATGGGTAATTTTATTAGCTCTCTTGTGTCGTCTTAGAATGCCAGTGTCTTCTCTCACTCTTTTTTGTTTTTGTTTGCCTGTTTTCTTTTTTTCTTCATTAGCAAAGTGGATTTCTGTAAATTTGGTGATAAAGATATGAGTCTTTTAGTTGTTAATGTGTCTGAGGAGACAGGACTGGTTCTAAGGTTTTACAAAAGACTTCTTCTTGTTTGCTGATAGAAATGTTAGGGGAAAGGCCTGGGGCATTGGCTGTCTCCCTCTTTACAGTGGGAGACATTCAGAAATGTTGATTATAAGATGCCACCCTTGGCCTTGTTGTGATACTCTCTCTTTGTCTACAATGTTGCTCAAGATTATTACCCTTTCTTAAAGCAATTAAGGAGGCTGATGCTCTCTGTTGCCAATATTTCCTCCCTCCCCCATCCTTTGTGTCTCTTGGCCCTGTTTCTATTCTTTCACTTTTATGGTCTCCAAGGCAGCCTTCCAGGTTCCCACATAATTCACTCCAAGCTTTTGATTGCCCATGGTGTTTAGTATCCTCCTCCTTTCACTGAGTGCCTTGAAGAAAAATGGACATTTGTTTTTTTATTCAAAGTAAACAGGATATTGACAAACTTCGGAGTGATCTTTTAGTCTTACTATTCTCCACATTGCAAAAGCCCTTCCATTTTCAGTCTGGATTGCTACACTCTCTTTAGCATAGAGCATTGTGGTTAAAAACATGGAAAGGACATGGGAGCACAACTGCCTGGATTCAAGTCCCAGCTCTGCCATTTATTGGCTCTGTAACCTTGGGGATATTGTTATTTAATGTTAATGTGCCTCAGTTTTCTAATCTGTAAACTGGGATTAATAATTAAAACTAGTTTATAGATTTTTATTATATATAACATATTATATACAATATGTAGTATATATATAGAGAGAGAGAAACTGTGTGTGTGTGTGTGTGTATGAGAGAGAGAGAGAGAGAGAGAGAGAGAGAGAGAGAGAGAGAGAGAGAAGAAGTCTCACTTAGAATGCTAGGCATGCTCATATTAAGTGCTATATAAATGTTTGTTTTTGTTCAACAAATATTTATTTTTTACTGTGTGCAAAGCTCTAGGCTTGGCCCTGAGCATAGAGCAGGGAACAAAACAGACATAGCCTTTTCTCTCATTTATTTGAATACGCAAGCAGTATTTGTAATTATAATAAAGGGTGATGAGAGCTAAACATTCTTGTAACCCACAGTTTTCAGAACTGTCTAAACATGCCATCTCATGAAAAACACCTGTGTAGCCATGACAAGGAATTCTATGCTCTCTGAAGTGTTTTGGTTCTACTCAGAGAGATTTGTGAATGAGGAAAGGTAGTTGACTTTTCAAGAATTCCCACACGGGATTTAGACTAGAAGGGCTATATGACTGACAACAGTAAAAGGTTTACATAAACCAGAGTCTGGTCAGGACTTTCTTGTTTTTATAAACAACACAAAGGATCTGATTCTCTCTAATAAGCAGAGCTACCAATAGCAGTCTGTACAATAACTTTTAGAAACCTGACCTTGTAACCTGGAGGCCATCCTGAAACAACTGCACCCATCTCCCCCCTTTTTCCATCACTCAATAAACATCCAGCCTGGTCTATTGCACTGTGAGAGAGAAGGCTTAAAAAATAATTAACAACTCCCTCTCTGTTCTGAAGTACTCCAAACATTGACCATTCAGAGTGTCTGGAAAGACTAAGCAAAGATGATGTTCTTACCAGGTGATTAAATGACTAAGGGCTTGCTGCCAGTCTTCTGGAGCACCTTTGACTGCAGACCATACCTCAGCATTCCTGGAGGAAGAGTAATTAAAAGCTGGCCCTTGTTAAAGGACTAACATTCCCATACTAGAACTTTTCTGGTTGCAGCAGGACTACTAAAAAATGAATTGAAATTTTTACTTGTTTTGAGTCTCTCTTTATTGAAAGATTTAAAACTGTGGGTTGAGCTAATTCTCCTAGTTGCAAAAGAATAGTTTAGAAGTCACTGTACCATTATGGTATCTTTTTATTGGGAAAAAAAAAACAACTATTATGTAGGCTGGTGGAGCTCTTTGCCTTTAACTTGTCCTTGCACAAATTTCTGAGCAGTAACTTTGATTGGAAAATGACAAGAGCTAATGTTTAGAGATCTAAAAGGGAAAGCTTGAGCTTTGTTTGATCCCTAGTACCAGGACTGAGAAAAACCACATAGGCTGTGGCCAGGGTATAATGGAAAGACTGTCCAAATATTGTGTTGGACTGGAGAATTGTATAGAAACAGCAGAGTGTATCTTAACAGACTATGAAAACTACAGGCCAGGACCACCAGGACAACATCTATTTTTAGAGCCATAGTAAAGTCAGAGTTTACAGTGAAGAGTTGAAGCAAGAGATCAGAATCTGAGGATCTAAGAACAAGGAGGTATGGACTCAGAGACAGTCTACATGGGTGGGTGTAAATCCTGATTTTACCACTTCCTTGCTGTGTGACCTCTAGTAGTTACTTAATTGTTCTGTGTTTATACTTCCCCATCTTTAACATAGAGGGAGAATAATGTTACCTGCATGTGCCATTTATTTACCTGTTTAGTCATAGATTTATTTCTTTCCCTTGTCTTGCCTCATATAATTGTTGGGAGGACAAATAAAGCTAGTACATGTAAAACATTTGGAATAGTACAGGAGCACATTAAGTGTTTAAGACACCAGGACATTTAAAAAGTAAAGGTCTGGAAAAGAAATGTAAGACAGTGGTATAACATAAGAAAATGTGATTAAAAATTAAAGCATAGTAAAAATGCTCCCCAATACCCCTAGGAGTATCTCCAAATCGTTTTTGAGCTGATACCTCCACATTCTGTTTGGGTACCTTTCTCCTGCCACCACACAGAGAAGAATCTGGAAGAGAGGAAAAGAGTTGTTCAAAATACCCAGCTTCTATGAGTAACAACTTTTGCCTTTCAATTTGTGGAGGATACCACCTCCATCGTGTCATTAGAAGAGTATATAGGTGGTGTAGGCAGCCACCCAAAAACATTTTTGCTACAACCAGGTGTGTGCTATGAACAAGTTATGTGATGTAGTGCTGAGCAAAGTACTTCTTTTTCAAATCTGATAGAACAGGATTTAAATTCTTGCTCTATCACTTTCTGTGCATATTATCATAGAGAAGCCACAAATTCTATGTGGATACTACCTCTGCAGCTCAATTTCTCCATCAATAAAATGAGTGATGGTAATGCTTATTGAGGTTGTTGTGGGCATGAAAGCAACTGGCACATTATCTGTCTTAGATTCACTGCTTAATAAATGCTACTTTTAATCACCTATTCTTGGAGAAATTGCAGATGAAATCATGAACTTGTGATACTCAGTTTATTTAACGTGGGCTAAAATGTCACTTATTCTCTGCAAATCTGCCATTGTTTTATTTCTGTTGGCCACTTGTTCTTTCTTGCTGGTTTACGTCTTTGGCCAGGGCCAAGATGCTTAGCACATCTATTTGGAACACTGACAAAGGGCAGTCCTTTTCTGTCAATGCACTGACAGAGTGAAACCTAAAATATTATGTACAAAGAAAAAAATGGGACTTGGGCTCTTTCCAGGCCAGTGTCATTCTCTATAGAAGCCCAGTGGTGCATGGCAGCAGAAATCTCAGACAGTACTGACTCTCAAAGTGTGAAGAGGGGCAGCAAAGTGGTGCAGGGTAGTCAGGTTTTGCTGGAGCAGGAATACAGACTGTGGCTGGAGAAACTAGAACAGGACCATTCTCTGGGGAGGAGAGCTAATAAGAGCATGGTCAGTGGTCATGTCTCTGACCAAATTATTATTTTTATTTAATTACTTAATTTATTTTCGTTACAGATGTTTTTCCTTTTCCCCCCACAGATTTCCTCTTCACCTTCCCTCCCCGCCCTGTCCCAAGCTTTGGTGTCCATGTCCATCGTTCATGCATACATGCATATAAGTTCTGTGGTTTATCTCTTCCCCACCACCCCTCTTCTGGGGATTGTCAATCTGTACCTCACTTCCATGTCTCTGGGACTACCCCATTCCTCAAACTGCTATGTTCATTATATTCCACAAATAAGTGAGATCATATGATACTTGTCTTTCTCTGTTTGGCTTGTTTCGCTCAGGATGCCACTTCCCAGGTCATTCCATGTTGTCTCAAAGGATAAGAGATCTTTCTTTCTTACAGCTGCATAATACTCCATGGTGCATATGTATGACCGCTTTTTTATCCATTCATCTACTCATGGACATTTAGGCTGTTTCCAGATCTTAGCTATTATAAATAGTGCTGCTACAAACATGGGGGTACATATATTCTTTCTGATTGGCGTTTTAGGCTTCTTAGGGTATATTCCTAAAAGTGTGATCACTGTGCCAAATGGAAGTTCAATTTTTATTTTGAGGTAACACCATATTGTTTTCCACAGTGGCTGCACCAGTCTGCATTCCCACCAGCAGTGTACTAGAGTCCCCTTTTCTCCATACCATCACCAACAATTGTTATTTGATGATTTCTTGATGGTGGCCATTCTGACAGGTGAGAGGTGATACCTCATTGTTGTTTTAATTTGCATCTTTTGGATAATTAGTGATGTTGAGCATTTCTTCATATGTTTCTTGGCCATTTGTATGTCCTGTTTGAAGAGGTGTCTTCCTCTGCCTTTTTTTTTCTTAATTGGGTTTTTTGTCTTCCTTTTGTTAACTTGCATGAGCACTCTCTATATATTGGAAAATAACCCCTTATCTGATATATCATTGGCAATTATGCTCTCCCATACAGTGGGTTGCCATTCCATTTTGATGATTGTATCTTTCGCTGTGCAGAAGCTTTTGAGTTTGATGTAGTCCCATGTGTTTGTTTTCTCCTTTGTTTCTATAGCTTTAGGTGATGTATCAGTGAAAATTCTGCTGCATATGATGTCTGAAATTGTGTTGCCTACATTTTCTTCAAGGATTTTTATGGATTCATGAATCACATTTAAGTCTTCTATCCATTTTGAGTTTATTCTTATGTATGGTGTAAGTTGATGGTCTAGTTTCACTTTTTTGTCATATAGCTGTTCAATTTTCCAACACCATTTATTAAAGAGGCTGTCTTTACTCCACTGTATGCTCTTGTCACCTTTGTCAAATATTAATTGAGCATATTTCCTTGGGTCCATTTCTGGGTTCTCCATACTGTTCCACTGGTCTACATGCCTGTTCTTGTGCCAGCACCAGGCTGTTTTGATTACAGTGGCTTTGTAGTATAACTTGGAATCTGGTAATGTGATCCCTCCAACTTTGTTCTTCTTTTTCAAGATTGCTGTGGCTATTCAAAGTCTTTTTTGGTTTCATATGAACTTTTAAAGCATTTGTTCTAGTCCTGTGAAGGATGTCATTGGTATTTTGATGTGGAGAGCATTGAATCTATAGATTGCTTTGGGTAGCATGGACATTTTAATGATGTTAATTCTTCCAATCCATGAACAAGTTATATGCTTCCACTTTTTTACATCTTCCTCTATTTCTTTTTTCAATGGCCTGTAGTTTTCTGCAAATAGTTCTTTTATTTCTTTGGTTAAGTTTATTTCTAGGTATCTCATTTTTTTTTCTGCAATAGTGCATAGGATTGTTTTCTTTGATTCTCTTTCTTTGAGTATATCATTGGTGTATAAAAATGCCATCGATTTCTTGATGTTAATTTTGTATCCTGCTACTTTGCCAAATTCATTTATTAAGTCTAGGAAAATTTTGATGGAGTGTTTGGGGTTTTCTATGTATAGTATCAAGTCATTTGCGCATAATGACTGTTTCACTTCCTCCTTTCCAATTTGGATCCCTTTCATTTTTTCTTCCTGTCTGATTGCTGTGGCTAAGACTTCCAGCACTATGTTAAAGAAAAGGGTTGAAAGTGGGCATCCTTGACTTGTTCCTGTTACTTAGAAAAATGTTTTTAGTTTTTTCCCATTGAGTATGATGTTGGCTGTAGGTCTTTCATATATGGCCTTTATTATGTCAAGATATGATCCCTCTATTCCCAGATTTCTAAGCGTATTTTATCAGAAATAGATGCTGGATTTTGTTGAAGGCTTTGTTGGCATCTATTGATGTGATTATGCGATTTTTATTTTTAGTTTTGTTTATGTGGTGTATCAAATTTATTGACTTGCAAATATTGTACCAGAATTGCATCCCTGGGATGAATCCCACTTGGTCATGGTGAATAATTATTTTTATGTGTTGCTGGATTTGATTTGCTAGTATTTTGTTCAGGATTTTGACATCTATGTTCAAGAGGGATATTGCCCTGTAGTTTTCTTTCTTTGTAATGTCTTTTTCTGGTTTTAGAATGAGAATTATGTTGGTTTCATAAAATAGGTTCGGAAGTTGTTTTTTTTTTTAATTTTTGAAATAGTTTGATGAGAATGGGTGTTAATTCTTCTTTGAATGTTCAGTAAAATTCCCCCATGAAGCCATCTGGGCCTGGGCTTTTTTTTTTGCTTGGAGAGTCTTGATTACACCTGCAATTTCTTCTGTTGTTATTGGTTTGTTCAAGTTTTCTCTCACTACCCAGTCCAGTTTTGGGAGATTATGTGTTTCTAGAAATTTGTCCATTTCTCTTAGATTGTTGAATTTGTTGCCATATAATTGTTCATAGTAGTTGTTAACAATCTTCTATATTTCTGTGGTATCAGTCATTACTTTTCCTCTTTCGTTTCTGATTTTCTGTATTTGGTTTCTCTCTCTTTGTTTCTTGGTGAGTCTACCTAAGGGTTCATCAATCTTGTTTATCTTTTTGAAAAGCCAGCTCTTCATTGATCTGTTTCATTGATCCTTTGAACTGCTTTTTTGGTCTGTACGTAATGTATATCTACTCTGATCATTACTATTTCCTTCCTTCTATTTGCTCTGGGGTTTTCTTTTTGTTTGCTTTTTAGTTCTTTAAGTTGTGAGGTCAGGTTGTCTATTTGAGATTTTTCTTGTTTCTTGAGGTAGTCCTGTAGTGCTATAAACTTTCCTCTCAGAGTTCCTTTTGCTGTATCCCATAGTTTTTTTGTTGTTGTGTGATCATTTTCATTGGATTCCAGGAAGTTTTTAATATTTTACTTGATCTCCTCGGTGACCCATTCATTGTTTAATAACATGCTATTTAGACTCCATGTGTTTAAATGTCTATGCATGTTCTTGTTGCTATTGATTTCTAGTTTTCTGCCATTGTGATCTGAGATGATGCTTGATATGATTTCAATCTTTTTGAACTTGTAGAGACTTAGTGTGTGTCCTAACATGTAGTCTACCTTTGAGAATGTCTCATATGCACTTGAGAAGAATGTGAATTCTACAGTTTTGGGGCTTAATTCTCTGTAGATATGTATTAAATCCATTTGGTCTAGTGCTTCATTTAGAGTCTCTATTTCCTTGCTAATGTTTTGTCTACGGGATCTATCCAGTGATGTCAGCAGGGTGTTGAAGTCCCCTGCTATGATTGTATTGCTATCGATTTCTCCTTTGAAGTCTTCCAGAAGATTTTTAATATATTGTGGTGCTCCTATATTGGGTGCATATATGTTTACCAAGGTTATATAAAATTCCCCCATGAAGCCATCTGGGCCTGGGCTTTTTTTTTGCTTGGAGAGTCTTGTTGGATAGATCCTTTCAATATTATGTAGTGGCCTTCTTTGTCTCTAGTTATGGTCTTCATTTTGAAATCAATTTTATCAGATATTAGTATTGTTACCCCAGCTTTTTTTTTCCCCTTTCCATTTGCTTGAAAGATTTTTTTCCATCCCTTCACTTTGAACCTATGTGAGTCTTTTGTTGTGTGGTGGGTCTCTTGTAAACAACATTTAGATAAGTCATACTTTATTATCCAATCAGCTACTCTGTGTTTTTTTTATCAGAGCATTCAATCCATTTACATTAAGGTGATTATTGATATGTATTTATTCATTGCCATTTTTGTTTACCGTGGTTCTATTTTTCTTCCTATATCTCCTGCTAATTACAGCAGTCCTTTTAACATTTCTTGCTGTGGGTATAGATGTTCTGCTGTTGTGGCTCCCCCTCCTGGGTTTAGATGTTAAACACCACTGTCAAGTCTTACTTTCCTGGTTAAAGTTGCTAGCCCAGGGAATGGTACAGTTATCCTCTAGCTTTTTGCCTGGAGGCTATCAGTAGGGATTACCTGAAAAGCCTTGGCTTCTTATTTGAATAAAAAACTCCCTCATGTGCTCAGCATAAGGGGATTTCTGTAGGGTGGGGCAGATGCTGGTTGTTAAAGGGCCTCAATTTGCATTTCAATGGCCACCAGGTGGGGTTGAATCTTGGAGGAAGGGGCCACTGCTTCTCCCCAGAGCCCTGGAAAGGAGTAAGATTACCACAGTCCTGAGGCTGCAACCCAGCAAAAGCTCTGAGTGCCCTCCAAATCCCAAGTGTCCACACACAGTTCCAGTCCAGTCTGACCTCCCCCTGCAGGAGCCCAAGGTGAGTGGCTGTGGCTATTTTTGCCTCAGTCCTGGCTCTGTGTTGTGGAGCCATTTGGGAGTTTAACCGGAGTGCACTGCTTGCAGCTAAGGTCACTACTGACTGTGGGCTCCCAGCCCCGCTCTCAGGTCTCCGCCAACCTACTGGTCTTTAGTCACTGTTCCTGGTTATGTGTCCTCCAAGCTGCTTTTCTGTTGCTTTTTTTTTTGTGATGATTTGTCTTTGTTTTCATTGTAATTCCAGGTTGGTCCTGAGAGATTGTCTGTGTAGCTTTCATTCACTCTGCCACCATTTTGGAGAAACTCATCTGACCAAATTATTTATTTTCTGGTCAGGATAGATCCCACTGCCTAATAGGACTGTAGTATAAACTAATAACTCAGATGATTACATATATTTATGGATTGAGAACACATGACAGTAGACTTGAACATGAGGGTGTCTGAGTTTAGAATAGCAAGATTAATACTAGGCCCCACCAGCTATTACATCTGAGTTCTCTGGGTGCCTTCTAGGCCCAGGTGCTATGTTAATACTACCTCTAGCTTCAAAGACTCAAGATAAACTTTCCCTCTTTACAGACTTCTGTACTGAATAATCCTAATTTCTGCAATTTCCACAGTGCTGCTGTCTTATTAATTACTTTGTTTATATAGCTCTTGCTAGTGGGTCAGTCCTAAGCAGCGAGATTTTATGCCGCCTGATCCTATCCTAAACTTTCTTCCCACCCAAACATTTCAGCTTACTGAAGAGCAAGTGGAAACATGACCAAAGGAGAGCCATACATTAAACCAGCCATCAACCTGTGAGGTGGCCCAGCATAGATAGCTCTATCCTACAAAAACAAGCTAGACCAGACAGCTTCTATGTGAAATACAAAGAGAACTATATAGCAGTGGAATTCAAAGGTCTTTAGGACCCATGTAGAAGATTTGAGGAACCAGGAGCAATCTGAAGTCATAAGGAAGCAGAAACTTGGAGGAGGCTATAGCCATAGAACACAAAGAAAATTGGAAGGTAGTAGATGGAAGTGGAGGAGGTGAGAAAGAACCCAAAGAGAGACAAGGTTATATATGAGTAGATTAATTATATAGTACTAGGGCCCTGGCCAGTGTAGCTCAGATGGTTTGGCATCATCCCATGCACCTAAAGTTTGCTGGCCTGATTCCTGGTCAGGCACATGCCTAGGTTGTTTGTTCAATCCACAGGAGGCAGCAGAAGGATCAATATTTCACTCTCACTTTGAAGTGTCTTTTTGTCTCCTTTCTTTTCTTTCTAAAAAATCAATGAAAAATCTTTTTAAAAATAATAATATAGCACTAGAAAAATTCATAAGAATTTCTGCTATCAAGATTCACAGAACTGCCTTTCATTCAGTTCTGGAAATTATATGGCCTGGTCATATTATAGTCTCTAGATGTATTTGTTAAGGGATGGTTAATTACTGTATCAACAACAACAACAACAACAACAACAAAAACCCTGCATTTTTAGAGGCAAAGTTTATTATGTACTCACTTCACAGTCTAATACAGGTGCGCCCAGTGAAGCAGCCTTTCAGGGACTTGGGCTCCTTCCACCTTGTGGCTCTGCACTCTTCTAGGTCCTTGGAATCCTCTCCATTAAACTGGTGGGTGGGAAAAGAGACCATGAGAAAGGTATCTCATTTTTATATACTTTGTCCTATAAGTGACACACATCAGTTTCTCCACATTCCATTTGTGAAAATAAGTTTAATGTCTCTACTTAAGAGTCTGGGAAATAAAGTCCCTTGCTGGGCCACCTCATTCCAACAATTTTGCTCTTTGGAAGGGAAACACCAATCTTTGTCAGCTGACATTCCTACTACACAGTTTGTGGATTCCTTGAACTCTGTCTCTTTTATTGCCCCATATCTATGGTATCCACCATTTCCCTATCCATATTCCTTAAGCTAAGCAGAGTAAGTCATTTTCTTCACAACTGATTAGCTTAAAACAGGAGCCTTTGGGAGAAAGAGTGTCTTTCACTCAGTCAGTGGAAGTCTGTGTACTGTTATTACGTAAAGTGGAAGGTTCTTAGACAGGAAACATTTTCTATTGTCTAGACCCCTTGTCATCAAACCTGAACAAGAGAAGTGATATTGTCACTCCTTAGGCTTTTCTATCAGCTTGGGTTTTGTTTCTCATTGTTCCATTCTGTTTTCAAATTGAGAATCCAACAATCCTGAACAGATCTTTTTATAAAGCATGGATTCTTCCAGGGTCTCCACAGCATGGGAGGGGGGAGTTTCTCTAAGGATTAGTGAGTAAGTAACATTGTCATATGTATAGGAGTGCTGTCACTCTATGGTCCTTCTCATCCTGTCAAGCTAAGTTTAACATGCTCTGAAATGTCCTAACTTGGGAAAAGCCTAGTGAAATATATTACGCAGGCTTGATGCCCTATTTGGGTCACTTTTAATTTTATGTTGATATTGGAAATATCTGTCATTTGCATCCTATTTTTATGAACCAGGCCATCTATTAGTGGAAAGGAAATAGAGAGAGGCAGAGGACAGGCCATGAGGTTGAGATTTCACCCATGAGGAGGGTTAAAATTGTACTGGAGATCCTGTAGCATAACTTTTAACAATGTTTTGAATAAAATTGTTTTAAAAAGTATCAGTTTATTATTATCAGATTCATTGAAATATTAACAGAAATAATAGCCAGTATAAACAAGAAGTTATGAAAGTAAGTAGTTTTATTATGTAACTCTATCAGGAAATATAAGTGCTATGCATTCTCTAATATATATATTTACAGTTTCAGTGGTTTAAAAGAAAGTTGATTTTTAAAAAATCTTCTGTTGGCATTAGAATGATAATCTTGTTTTCATACCTAAATGCTAAAACCACATTTCTCCCTCCCTAGGATCACAATGGAGCTGTACCACTTCAGTCATTTATAAATTTGGATTTTTTTCCCTCTCAAATGTGAATTAGAAATATGGGCATCCATAAGGCAATGTTATACAATAATCCCAGTGCAGTATAGACATCATCAATTACAATTTTTAAATCCCCCATTTTGAGAATACCTGGGGTGGCGGGCTTACTCAGGATCCCAGCAAAGTGAGACAAGCTTTGCACTTATTTCTGCCAGTGTGGCTCAGTGTCTGAGTGTCAATCCATGCACTAAGATGTCGCTGGTTTAATTCCCAGTCAGGGCACATGCCCAGGTTATGGGCCTGATCCCCAGTCGGGGGCATGCAAGAGGCAGCCAATTGATGTTCTCTCTCATTGATATTTCTATCTCCCTCTCCCTTTCTCTCTCTCTCTCTCTAACATCAATAAAGAAAAAAATTAAATTCAGCCTTATTTGAAAGTGCAGATTCAAGCAAGACAGTCTGAACTTAAATCCTGTCTTAGAAACGTACTATCAGTGTGACATTAACCAAGTTCTATTCCCTTTCTGTATGTCAGCTTTCAATCAATAGAATAAGAGATAACAGAAACCTACCTCAGAGAGTTTAAATGAGAAATAAATGAATATTCTTGTAAGGCAATTAACACCTGGCACATGACAACTACATGTTAATGTTAGCTAAATAACTAAAATAGAGTTAGAAAGGACACCTGTTATAAAGTTGAAGTGAGATAGAGACCGGGTTAAAATATTTCTTTGTATTATGTGAAGATGTTTGAAAATGAAAATTTATACAATGGAATACTATGCAGCTGTTAAAAAGAAGGATCTCTTTCCTTTTGAGATAGCATGGAGAGAGCTGGAGATGATTACGTTAAGTAAAATAAGCTAGTCAGAGAAAGGCAAGTATCACATAATCTCACTTATGTGTAGAATCTCATGAACAGAATAAACTGATTAATAAAATAGAACCAGAAGCATGGAAACATTGAACAAACTGACAAATCTCACAGAGAAGATTAACCAAAGAACTTATATGCATATATGCATTGCCCACGGACACAGACAATAAGGTGGTGAAGGCCTGGGGTGAGGTGGAAACCAGGTGGTGGGGGGCAATGAGAAAAAAAGAAGGGACACCCATAATATTTTTTAACAATAAAAATAAAAAAAATGATTATGGGCAGAGGGAAGGGGCAGGTATAGGAATGGATGGGAGAGGAAATCTGGGACATCACAGTTTGAGCCTTTGTCACCCAGAGACTGTTGGCACAGTCCAATAAACTTAAGTTTAGTAAAAATAAATAAATACATTAAATAAATAAATAAATAAATAAATAAATAAAAAAGTAAAAAAACAAAATGGCATGTAATTAATTTTGAGACTAATTTTTAAATAAAAAACATTGTTTTAAATATTTAAAACATTTTTATTTATAGTTGACATACAAAATTATATTAGTTTCAGGTGTAAAACCCACTGATTAAATATTTATATAACTGATGAAGTGATCACCCAATAAATCTAATACCTATCTGGCACTATACATAGTTCTTACAATATTATTGACTATATTTCCTATGCTGTATTTTACATCCCTGTGACCATTTTGTAACTACTGATTTTTACTTCTTAATCCCTTCATTTTTTCCAACCATCCCCCAATCCCTCTTCTCTGAAAACCATCAAACTGTTCTCTGTATCTATAAGTATATTTTGTTCTGCTTGTTTTTGTATTATGTTTTTTGGATTTTTCATATAAATAAACTCATATGGCATTTGTCTTGACTTATTTCACTCAGCACAATACCCTCTAGATCCATCTATATTGTTTCAGATGAAAAGATTTCATTTATTTTTATGACTGAGCCATAGCCATTGTATATATGTACCATTTCTTTATCCAAGGTTGCTTCCATATCTTGGCTATTGTAAATAATGCTGCTATGAACATAATGAATGTACATGTCCTTTGATTTAGTGTTTTGGGTTTCTTTGGATAAATACCCCAAAGTGGAATTGCTTTGTCTCTTGTTATAGCCTTTGTTTTAAAGCCTATTTTGCCTGGTATAGGTATTGCTACACCAGATTTTTTGTTTGTTTTTCTTTTTTTGAAATACCTTTTACAATCTCTTTAATTTCAGTCTGTGTGTTTTTTCAAATAGAAGTCAATCTCTTGTAGAGAGCATATGTAAGGGTCTGGGATTGTTATCCATTCTGCCACCATGTGTTTTTTAATTGGAACATTTAATCTATTTGCATTTAAAGTAATTGTTGATGTCCTGACCAGTTGGCTCAGTTACTTGACTGCCATTCCATGCACCAAAAGATTGATGGTTCAATTCCTTGTCCGGGCACATGGCAAGGTTGCAAACTTGATCCTCAGAAAGGGGTGCACAAGAGACAGCTGATAGATGTTTCTCTCTCATAGATGTTTCTATCTCTCTCGCCCTCTCCCTTCCTTTCCCTCTAAAATCAATTAAAAAAATAAAGTAATTGTTAATAGATAAGTATTTATTGCCACTTCATTATTCATATTTTTAAATTATTACTTCTTTTTCTTCTTAAAAAGACTCTTGCCCTGGCTGGTTTGGCTCAGCGGTTAGAGCATTGGTCTACAGTCCAGAGAGACCCAGGTTCAGTTCCCGTAAAGGGTATGTATCTCAGTTGCAGTTAGTCCCCAGTCCTGGTTGGGCATGTGGGTGGCAGCCACTCGATGTGTCCCTTTTATGTCAATGTTTCCCTCTTTCTCTCTCTCTCTCTCTCCCTCCCACTCTATCTGAACAAAAAATGAAGAAATGTTTTCGAGTGAGGATAAAAAACAGACCCTTTAACATTTCATGTAATGTTGGTTTGTTGGTGATTAACTCCTCTAGCTTTTTTCTTGTCTAAGAAGCTCTTTATTTGTCCTTTAATTTTAAATGATAGTTTTGCTGAGTAGTGTAATCCTGGTTATAGGTCCTTTCTTTTCATCAATTTGAATATTTTGTGCCAGTGCCTCCTAGACTGCAAAGTTTTTGTTGATAAATCAATTGACAGTCTTACGGGAGTTCCCTTGAAGGTAAATAACTGCCTTTCTCTTTCTGCTTTTAAAAATCTCTCTTTCACTTTAACCTTTGCCATTTTATTATGATGTGTCTTGGTGTGGGTCTCTTTCAGTTCATCTTGTTTGGAACTCTGCACTTCCTAGACTTGTATATCTATTTCTTTCACCAAGTTGGGAAAGTTTCCCATCATTAGTTTATTAAATAGGGTTTCAAATCTTTGCTCTCTCTCTTCTCTTTCATGTAGCCCCACGATGTTCATGTTGGTATCTTGAAGTTGTCCCAGAAGCTCCTTCTATTACTGTTATTTTTTTTTATTACTTTTCTTTCTTGCTGTTGTAATTGAGTGTTTTCTGTTTCCTTAGCTTCCCAGTAGCTGATTTGATCCTCTACTTCATTTACTCTACTGTTGATTCCCTGAAATGTATTATTTATTTTAATTATTGTAGTCTTCATTTTTGACTGGTTATTTTGTTTCCTATCTGTTTAAGTTCTAAGTTGATGAACTTCTCCTTAGTTCGTTGAGCAACATTATAACCACTGTTTTGAACTCTATATCTGTGTGATTGCTTGTCTTAACTTTGTTTAGTTCTTTTCTTGAACTTTTTTTATTAATTATTTTATTTATTTTTGTTATAGATGTTTCTCCTTTTCCCGCCACTGATTGCCCTCATCCCCTCCCTCCTCACCCTGTCCCCAGCTTTATTGTCCATGTCCATTGTTCATGCATACATGCATATAAGATCTGTGGTTTATCTCTACACCAAAACCTCCTCTTCTGGGGATTGTCAGTCTGTATCCCACTTCCCTGTCTTTGAAACTACCCATTCCTAAGACTGTTATGTTCATTATATTTCACCAATAGGTGAGATCATATGATACTTGTCCTTCTCTGTTTGGTTTGTTTCACTTACAAGGATACTTTCCAGGTCCCAAGAGGTCATCTCACAGAATAAGAGATTTTTCTTTCTTACAGCTGCATAGTAATCCATTGTGTATATGTACCACCGATTTTTTATTCATTCTTCTATGGATGAACATATGGGCTGTTTCCAGATTTTAGCTAATGTAAATAGTGCTGCTATGAACATGGGATACATATATTCTTTCTAATTGGTGTTTCGGGCTTCGTAGGATATATTACTAGAAGTGGAATCACTGGGTCAAATGGAAGTTCAATTTTTAATTTTTTGATACCATATTGTTTTTCATAGTGTCTTCACCCCACCGGCAGTGTACTAGAGTCCCCTTTTCTCCACAGCCTGGCAAACACTTGTTTGATGATTTGTTGATGATGGCCATTGTGACAGGTGTGAGGTGGTACCTCATTGGTGTTTGAATTTGCATCTCTCTGATGATAAGTGATGTTGAACATTCTTTCATATGTCTCTTACCCATGTGTATGTTCTATTTGGGGAGGTGTCTATTTAGTTCCTCTGCCCATTTTTAAATTGGGTTCTTTGTCTTCCTTTTGTTGAGTTGTATGAGCACTCTATATATGTTAGAAATTAACCTCTTATCAGATTATCACTGGCAATAATGCTCTTCCATATAGTCAGTTGCTATTCCATTTTGATGATTGTATCTTTTGCTGTGCAGAGCTCTTTAGTTTGATATAGTCCCACATGTTCATTTTCTTCTTTACTTCTGTTGCCTTAGGTGACGTATCGGTGAAAATTCTGATGCATATGATATCTGAAATTTTGTTGCCTACATTTTTTTTTCTAGGATTTTTATGGATTCACATGTTACATTTAAGTCCTTTATTTATTTTGAGCTTATTATTGTATATGGTGTAAGTTTATGGTCTAGTTTCACTTTTTTGCATGTAGCTGTCCAATTTTCCCAATGCCATTTATTACAGAGGCTGTCTTTACTCCATTGTATATGCTCTTGCCACCTTTATCAAATATTAATTGAGAATATTACCTTGGGTCCATTTCTGGATTCTCTGTTCTGTTCCACTGGCCTATATGACTGCTCTTGTGCCAGCACCAGGCTGTTTTGATTACAGTGGCTTTGTAGTATAACCTGAAATCTGGTAATGTGATCCCTCCAACTTTGTTCTTTTTTTTCAAGATTGCTGTAGCTATTAGAGGTCTTATTTGGTTTCATATGAACTTTGGAAGTATTTGTTCTAGTTCTGTGTAGTATGTCATCGGTAATTTGATGGGGATTGCATTGAATCTATAGATTTCTTTGGGTAATATGGACATTTTAATGATGTTAATTCTTCCAATCCATGAACAAAAAATGTACTTCCACGTTTTTATATCTTCCTCTATTTCTTTTTTCAATGACCTGTAGTTTTCTGCGAATGGGTTCTTTATATATTTGGTTAAGTTTGTGACTAAGTATGTTAATATTTTTGCTGTGATGGTAAATGGGATTGTTTTTTTTAATTTCCCTCCTGTGAGGCCATCATTGGTGTATTAGAATGCCATCAATTTCTTCACGTTTATTTTGTATCCTGCTAATTTTGCAATTCATTTATTAAGTCTAGTACATTTTTGATGGAGTCTTTGGGGATTTGAACGTATAGTATTATGTCATCTGAGAATAATGACAGTTTCACTTCCATGTTTCCAATTTGACTCTGTTTTATTTTTTATTCCTGTCTGATTGTTGTGGCTTAGACTTCCAGTACTATGTTAAATAAGAGTGGAGAAAATGGGCACCCATGTCTTGTTCCTGTTCTTAAGAAAAATGCTTTTAATTTTTGCCCATTAAGTATGATTTTGGCTGTAGGTATTTCATATATGGCCTTTATTACGTCGAGATTGCTGAGTGTTTTTATGTAAAATGGGTGTTGGAATTTGTTGAATGCTTTATCAGCATCTATCAATATGATCATATAATTTTTATCTTTCATTTTGTTTATGTGGTGTATCACATTTATTGATTTGTGAATATTGTACCAGTCTTCTTCTATCCCTGGGATGAATCCCTCTTGGTCATGGTAAAAAAAAAAAAAATTAATGTAGTGCTGAATTCGATTTGCTAGTTTGTTTGTTTTTGTGTTTGTTTTTGTTTTGTTTTTTAGGATTTTGACATCTATGTTTATCAGGAATATTGGTCTGTAGTTTTCTTTTTTGTAGTGTTTTATTCTGGTTTTGGAATTAGAATGATGCTGGCCTCTTAAAACAAGTTTGGAAGTCTTCCTTCTTCTTGAATTTTTTGAAATTGTTTGAGGAGACTGGGTATTAGTTCTTTGAATGTTCAGTAAAATTCCCCCATGAAGGTGTCTGGGCCTGGGCTTTTATTTGCTGGGAGAGTCTTGGTTGCATCTTCAATTTCTTTTGTTGTTATTGGTCTGTTCAAGTTTTCTATCTCTACCTGGGACAGTTTTGGGAGACTACGTGTTTTGAGAAATTAGTACATTTTGCTTAGATTATCGAATTTGTTGCTGTATAATTGTTCATAACATTTGTTCACATGCTGTTTTATTTCTGTTTTATCAGTTATTATTTCTCGTCTTTCATTTATGATTTTGTGTATTTTTTTTCTCTCTCTTTGTTTCTTGGTGAGTCTAGCTAAGGGTACAGCAATGTGGTTTATCTTTACAAAGAACCAGCTCTGTGTTTCATTGATCCTTTAAAGTGTTTTTTTTTTTTTTATCTCCATGTCATTTATTTCTGCTCTGACCTTTACTATTGCCTTCCTTCTACTAGCTCTGGGGTTTTCCTTTTGTTTGCTTTCTAGTTCTTTCAGTTGTGAGGTTAGATAGCCTATTAGAAATTTTTCTTGCTTCTTTTCATGGGACCGTAGTGCTATGAACTTCCCTCTCAGAACTGCTTTTGCTGCATCCCATAGATTTTGTGTTCTTGTGTGTTCATTTTTATTGGTTTTCAGGATTTTTTTCATTTCTTTCTAGATCTCCATGGTAACCAATTCATTGTTCAATAACATGCTGTTTAGCCTCCATGTTCTCAAATATCTTTGCATGTTCTTGTTGCATTTGATTTTTGGGTTTCTTGCCATTGTGTTCTGAGAAGATGCTTGATACGATTTCAATTTTCATGAACTTGTACAGACTTAGTTTGTGCTCTACCACGTGGTATATCTTTGGCAATGTCCCATGTACACTTGAGAGAAATGTGAAGTCTGCAGTTTTGGGGTGTAATTCTCTATAGATATCTATTAAATCCATTTGATCTTGCACTTCCTTTAGAGTCTGTGTTTCCTTGTTAATTTTTTGTCTAGAAGATGTATCCAGTAATGTCAACGGGGTGTTGAAGTCCCCTGCTATGATTGTATTGCTGTTGATTTCTCTTTTGAAGTCCTCCAAGAGGTTTTTAATATATGTTGGTGCTTCTATTTGGGTGCATACATGTTTACCAAAGTTATATCTTCCTGTTGCACAGATCCTTTCAATATTATGTAGTCATATTCTTTGTCTGTAGTTATGGCCTTTATTTTGAAATCTCATTTATCAGATATGAGTATTGCTACCCCAGCTTTTTTTTTTTCTTTCCATTAGCTTGAAAGATTTTTTTTCCATCCCTTCACTTTTAACGTATGTGAGTCTTTTGAAGTGGGTCTCTTCTAGAGAACATATATGTGAGACATGATTTCTTATCCAGTCACCCAGTCTGTATCTTATTATCGGAGAATTCAAATCATTCACATTTAAGGTGATAATTGATATGTACTGATTTATTGCCATTTTTGTTTAGTGTGGTTCTTTTTTTTTTTTTTTAATTTCTTCTACTAATGACAGCTGTCATTTTATCATATCTTGCAGTGCTGGGTTGGTGTTAATATATTCCCTTAGCCTTTTTTTTTTTTTCCTGGAAAGTTCTTTATTTGACCTTTTATTTTGAATGATAATCTTGCTGGATAGAGTAGTCTTGGATTCAGATCCTTGTATTTCATGACCTTGATTACTTCATGCCACTTCCTTCTGTCCTGTAGTGTTTCTTTTGAGAAGTCAGCTGAGAGCCTTATGGGGTTTTCTTTGTAGGTAACCTGTTGCTTATCTCTTGCTGCCTTTAGGATTCTCTCTTTGTCTTTAAATTTGTCATTTTGATTTCTATATGTCTTGGTGTGGGCCTGTTTGGGTTCTTCTTACTTGGGGCTCTCTGTGCTTCTTGAACTTGAATGCCTTCTTCCTTCACCAAGTTAGGAAAGATTGTGTCAGTATTTTCTCTAAATATATTTTCTAACCCTTGCCCATTTTCTTCCTATTCAGGTACTCCTATAATGCAAATGTTATTACATTTCCAATTGTTTCACAGTTCTCTTAGGTTTTCTTTCTGATTTTTAATTTTTTTTTCTTTTTGTTTTCTGTTTGGTTGATTTTGTTCTACCCTCTCTTCTAATTCACTGATCTGGTCCTCAGCTTCCTCTACTCTCTTGGTTAGTCCTTCAAATGTGTTCTTAATTTCTGCTATGTCATTCTTCATTTCCACTTTTTTTTTTTTTTTTAATGTTTTTATATCTTTACTGATGGTGCTGATGTTCTTACTCATGCTGTTGAGCTTTCCCAATATCATGGGTCTGAACTCTACCTCTGATAATGTTCTTAGCTTCATTTTATTGATTTTATTTTTGATAAAGTTCTTTTGTTTTTTCATTTGGGATTTGTTTCTTTTTTTTTTTATCATTTTGGCTATGTGAGTGGGTTTAGGAGCCTGCCAAATTTTCCTTGTGGGTGTTGGTGTTCTGCTCTTTGTGGCTCCCTCTACTGGGTTTGAATGAGCCTGGGTGGGCCGACATTAAGCATCACTGTCAAGTCTTACTTTTCTGGGTAGAATTTCAAGCCAGAAAAGGTTCAGTTTCCTGTATTTTTTTCCTGGTGGCTAATAGTCTGTTACTCAGTGCCTTGAAGTATAGTTCTGGTGTTCTGCATAAGAGGATGTTCAGAGGGTGCACTAGATGATGGTTGAGAATAAGACTTATGTTGTCTTTATTTTCCTGACCTGGGAAAGGCTGAATCTCTGAGGGGGGGGTCTGATGCTTTTCCCCACAGCTTGGGGAAGGAGTATACTGCCCACCATTCTTTGTGGTCACAATTCAGCAAAAACTCTGAGTGCCCTTCAAATCCTGAGTGTCCCCACAGAGTTACAGCCCAGTCTGCTCTTTCTCTGCCATAGCCCCCAGGTAAGTGGCTGTGGCTATTTCAGTGCTCTGTTCTTGCTCTCTGAGCTGTGAAGTGGGCTTGGTCTTTATTTCCCAAAGGTGCTGTTCATAGCTAAGACTGCTGATGTCTGGGGGCTCCCAACTTGCCACACTCTCATGCTTTCACAGATCCCACCAGTGTCCCTGGTTATATGGTCCTGCCCTGCTGCTTTTCTGTTGCTTTTTTCCAATGATTTTTTAATTTATTTTAGTTGTAATTCTCATTTGTTCCTGGGAGATCGTCTGTATAGCTTCTATTCACTCCACTTCCTTTTTCACATCCTCTAAGCATATCTTGTGCAAGCTAGGTCGCACAGGCCTTTTTGTTGCCCAAGCACCCTGCTTGTCCTGTGGATAACTTTATAGCACAGTCCCTCTGGGGACCTGGCTCTATGCCTATGTTATGGACTGCTGGGTAGCACAGGCCTCTCTGGTGTTTCAGCACCCCACAGGATTTGTGGGTAACTAGATCACACAGTTTCTCTTGGGTCACACATTCCTCTCTGGTGCTTCAGCACCCCACTGGTCCCGTGGGTTATTGGATTGCACAGTCCCTGCTGGGTCACATGTGTAATTGGATGGCACTGTCTCTCCTGGGTCACAGGGGCCTCTCTGGTGCTTTAGCACCCCACAGGTCCAGCAGGTAACTGGATACTGGATGGCACAATACCTGCTGGGTCTCACAGTCCTCTCTGGTGCTTCAGCACCCCACAGGTCCCAAGAGTAACTGGATTGTACAGTCTCTGCTGGGTAGCACAGGCCTGTCTGCTGCCCCTGAACCCTGCAGTTTCTTCAGGTGGGCAGCTGAATAGCACCAGTCTCTCTAGCGCTTCAGCTTCCCAATGCACCTGTGGGCTACTGGACCACACAGGCCTCTGTGGAGCCCCAGGTCCCGCAGCTGGCGGCTGGGGAGTGCTTCCCCATGGGATTCAACTCCTACTCAGCTTTGCTGAAGATTTGGGAGATGGGTCTCATCTTCCAGTCTGTGCTTCTGTTGCTTGGGGATGGATTTCTGCTCCCCAGCCTCTGTTGCTGGGGGTATATCTGAACTCTAATCCTGCTGCTACTGTGGGGGATGGTGCTGAGCTCTGGTCTGTCCATTTCTTCTCAGACTAGCACCTTGGGAGATCCACTACTGTGCACCAGTCTGTGTTGACACAGAATGTCCACTGATCTGATGGTGCCAGGTGTGCTGTTGGGCTCAAATTGCTGGGCTCTAGGCACTCTCACTCCCTCCTCTCAGGAAAGTTCAGGGATCTTCCCAAATGGTGGGATCTCTCCGTGGAACAGGCAGAAGGGCCCTGAAGAGCAACTTAGCATGGTAGGTGGCTGCTCTGGTCCACAGCACAGGAACCTTCTGCTGTGTGTCTCTGCACTGCTGGGGTTTGGTCGTCCACCTTCACGTCCACTCACACTCTCTCGCACACTCACTTTTCCTCAGGTCCTGTCAGCCGCCATCCAACCTTAACTATGTTTTTCCTTCTATTTGCTCTGGGTTTTTCTTTTTGTTTACTATCTAGTTCTTTAAGTTGTGAGGTTTAATAGTCAATTATAATTTTTCTTGTTTCTTCAGGTAGGCCTGTAGTGCTATAAAATTTTGTCACAGGACTGCTTTCGCTGCATCCCATAAATTTTGTGTTGTTGTGTATTCGTTTTCATGAAATTTTTAATTTCTTCCTTGATATTTTGATAACCCATTCCCTGTTTAATAACATACTATTTAGCCTCTATGTGTTTTAATGTTTTTGAGTGGGTTTTGTTTTTTTGTAGTTTATTTCTAGTTTTATTTTATTGTGATTCCACAAGATCTTTGATATGATTTCAATTTTATTGAACTTGTAGAGGCTTAATTTGTGTCCCAACATGTGGTCTTTATTTGAGAATGGTTATGTGCACTTGAGAAGAATGTGAATTCTGTGGTTTTGGGGTGTAATTCTCTCTAAATATCTATTAAATACATTTGAACTAATGTGGCTGATATGGCTCAGTGGATGAGCATTGACCCATGCACCAAGAGATTGCTGGTTAGATTTTTAGTCAGGGCACATGCCCAAGATGTGGGCCCAATCCCCAATGGGGGGCATGCAGGAGGCAGCCAATCAAAGTTGTCTCTCATTGATGTTTCTATCTCCTCTCCCTCTTCTTTCCTCTCTCTCTAACTATCAATTAAAAATTAAAAGAATCTATTTGATCTTTTGCATCATTTAGAGACTCTGTTTCCTTGTTATTTTTTGGCCAGAAGATCTATCCAGGGCTGTCATAAAGATGTTGAAGTCCCCTGCTATGATGGTATTGCTGTCGATTTTTCATTTGAAGTCCTCTGGAAGATTTTAAATATATTATGGTGCTCTTATGTTAGGTGCCTATGTGTTTATCAAGGTTATATGTTCCTGTTGGATAAATCCTTTCAATATTATGCAGTGGCCTTCTTTGTCTCTAGTTATGGCCTTCATTTTGAAGTCTAATTCATCAAATATGAGTATTACTACCCCAGTTTTTTTCCATCCCTCACTTTCAACCTATGTGAGAATTTTGTTGTGATGTGGATCACTTGTAAACAACATATGTTTGAGTCATGCTTTCTTATCCATTCAGCTACTCTGTCTTTTGATCAGAAAATTTAATCCGTTTACATTTAAGGTTATTATTGATATGTACTTATTTATTGCCATTTTATTTATTGTGGTTATATTTTTCTTCCTAATTCTTCTACTAATTACAGCAGTCCTTTTAACATTTCTTGCAGTTCTGGTTTTGTGCTTTTGAATGATAGCCTTGCTGGATAGAGTAGTCTTGGATTCAGATACCTGTTTTTAATTACCTTGCTTATTTATGCCATCGCCTCTGGCCTGTAGTGTTTCTTTTGAGAAGTCACCTGATAGCCTTGTGGGGGTTCATTTGTAGGTAACCTGTTGCTTATCTCTTGCTGCCTTTAGGATTCTCTCTTTGTCTTTAATTGTTGCATTTTAATTATTGTATGTCTTGGGTTTGGCCTGTTCACATTCTTCTTACTTGGAGCTCTTTGTGCTGCTTGAACACTTATGCTAGGGAAGTTTTCTGTCACTATTTCTTCAAATATATTCTCTAACCCTGGCTCATTTTCTTCTTCTTATGCCATAGTTATGATGCATATGTTGTTAGGCTTCATGTTGCCCCACAGTTCTTTTCTTTTGTATTTCTGTTTTTTATTTTTTTTATTTCTGATTGGGTGCTTTTTCTACCCTTTCTGCTAATTCACTGATCGAGACATTGGCTTTTCTACCCTGCTGGTTTTTCCTTCCAATGTTTTCTTTATTTCTGCTATGTCATTCTTCATTTTCAGTTGGTTAGTTGTCAATGTTTCCATATTTTTACTCATGCTATTGAGCTCTTTACTCATGCTGTTAAGCTTTCTCATGATTACTGTTCTGAACTATCCCTTTGATATCTTACCTAATTCTATGTCATTTATATCTTCTCCTACAGAATTATCTTGTTCTTTCATTTGGGATTTCCTTTTTTCTTTCACCATTTTGGCTAGCTCATTGGGTTTAGGAGCCTGCAAAGTTTTCCTGTGGGTGTTGGTGTTCTGCTGTTTTTGATTCCCTGTCCTGGGTTTGGATGCTTGTGAGAAAACTCATGTTAAACACCATTGTCAAGTCTTACTTTCCTTGGTAGATTTGAAAACTTTTGAAAGGGTTAGTTATCCTCCCGGTGTTTGGTTGGAGGAAATTTGTCTGAGCTTGATTAGCCTCATTTGGCTCTTGCTAGCTTATTCAATTGAGATGTTAATGAGCCTCATTTGCATTTCTCTGGCCTGGCCTGGTGGTGTTGAATTTCTGTGTGAGGGTAATTTGCTTTCCCCAGAGCTCTAGAAAGGGGCTCTTTGAGTAATATGGCTACTGTCTTGTGAGGGAGTGATTCGGTACTGAACTCCTGGCATTCACCCCTCCTTAGCCTGAATTCAGGATGTTCTCTACTCAGTTCCAGTCCAGTTCATCCTGTCTCTACCAGAGCCCAAGGTGAGTGGCTGTAACTAATTTGGTAGTGAGGCCCTTACTAGCTCATTGAATTGAGATGTTAAGGAGCCTTAATTTGAATTTATCTGGTGTGGCCTGGTCATGTTAAATTCCTGTCAGATGGGCCATTGTTTCTTCTAAGGGCTCTGCAAAGGAGCTCATTGAATAAGATGGGTAGTCCTGTGAGAAAGTGATTCAGTACAGAACTCCCTGCGTCCACCCCTCTGGAGCTAGGAACCCTATTTTCACTCAGTTTAAGTCCAGTCCACCCTCCTTCTGTCTGAGCCCAAAGTAAGTGGCTATAGCTGGTTTGATGCTTTAAAAAAAACCAAAAAAACAAACTTCCACTTTCTCAGCAGGAAGCACACACTGCTAATACAACTCTCTGCTACCCTCAGACTCCCAGACTGTACTCCGTGCACTCATGCAATTCCTACCAGTGTCGATTTTGCATCCCTAGTTTTAGTGGTTCTGTCCAGCTGCTCTTTAGTTGGCTTTTACTGATAATTTGTCTTTAAAAATCCCCACTTTCTCAGCACAAAGTGCTCACCACTAATACTGCTCTCTGCTGCTCCTCAAACTCCCCAATATGTTGAATTTTACAATCCATGAAGACAATATGTTCTCCAGATATTTTGATATTTGATTTATATCATAAATATTTTATAGGTTTCAGCATATTCTGTATCTGTCCTGTTATATTTGCATACAAGTATTATAATAGCATTGTATTTTTAATTTTATTGTCCATGTTTTCAATGCTAGTATATAGATATGTAATCAAATTTTGTATGTTTATCTTGTATTGTGTGATCTTGCAAAAATCATGCATTAGTTCTAGGGTCATTTTTTGTAGACTTGGGATTTTCTGTGCAGATAATTATGTCATCTAAAAATAAATTAGTTTTATTTCTTCCTTTAGGATCTTTATGCTTTTTCTTTCCTATGCTTGCCGTATTGCAGTAGCTGGAAATTTCTGTACTAAGTTGACTAAGAGTCATGAGAGTGGACATCCTTGCCTTGTTTTTGATGAGGATGGGGGGATGTTAGGGTTTTATTAAATATAAAGTTAGCTCTAAGTTTCTCTGTATGCTATTTTTAAAATTGAAGAAGTTCCCTTGTTTCTATTTTTCTAAAATTTTCTCATTTTTATGGATGAGTTTTGATTTATAGTAAATTATTTTCCCACAATAAATGGTATCGTCATGCAATTTTTTTTAGCTTGTTAATATAATGGTATGTCAATTAATTTGAATTATTGAATCTATCTGTTTCCCTGGAAAGCAATTTTCTACTTTTGATTTTTAAATCTTATTTGAAATTTTTTATTTTGAAAAACCTCAAAGATTCTGTTTGATGTTTTTATTTAGAAATTTTATAGATTTATGTTTTTATATTTAATTATATAATACATTCGACCCAATTTTTAAATAAGATGTAAGGTCTACATTATTTTCTTTACATGTGTATATCCATTTGTTCTAGCACCATTTGTTGAAAAGACTGTTCTTCCTCCACTTAGTTGTCTTTGCACCTTTGTCAAAAAGTAAATGAGTATATATGTATGGGCCAGTTACTGAGCTCTGTATTCTCTTCCATTGTTTTGTGCCTGTCCTTTCACCGTCCTGATTATTTTAATTTTATAACAGTATTGTAATCGAGTACTTTAAAGCCATCAACTGTATGTGTTGTCAAAATTGTTTTAGCTATTCTAGTACCTTTGCCCTACCAAATATATTTTAGAATTAGTGCTTTGAACGTAGTTTGAACTCAGTAAGAGTGTATTTATTTAGTAATGACAGCTACCATTATTTTTAGTGCTTACTGAATACTAGGGACTTAAATCATGTGATTTTCACATTCCATTTGTGTAGTAGAGAACTAATTTTATTCTTAATTACACACATATGAACAGTGAGGTTCAGAGTGATTAAGTATCTTGCTCAAATTCCTGCAATATGTTGGCAGTTGCTGGAAACTGAGCCAAGGTGTTGCAAAGTGATATAATGCAGTTTTAATTTTTATATTTTTTAACCCTTATTTTTATTGTTGACACTATTACAGATATCCCAATTTTCAGCCCTTTGCCCACCACTACCCACCTCCTGCTCCCCTTTCCCTCTGGCCATCACCTCACTGTTGTCTATGTCTATGGGTTATGCATATATGTTCTTGAACTAATCTCTTCACCTTTTTTTTTTTTTTTATCCTGTCTCCACCGACCCCTCACACCTGCCAGCTGTCAGTCTATTCCAAGTATCCATGCCTTTGGTTCTGTTATTTTCAGCACTTTATTTTGTTCATTAGATTCCACATATAAGTAAAATCATATTGTATTTGTCTTTCTCTGACTGGCTTATTTTACTTAGAATAATAATCTCCAGGTCCATTCATGCTGTTGCAATAATTTGAATTTAGGAGTTCCATCTTTTTACTGTCATGTGGTATTTTATTGTGTAACTGTACCACAACTTTTATATCTACTCATCTGTGATGGTTATTTGGGCTATTTCCAAATTTTGGCTATTATAAATAATTATGCTATGAATAAAGTGGTGCATATATTCTTTCTGGTTGGTGTTTCAGGATTCTTAGAATATATTCCCAGAAATGGGATCACTTGGTCAAAAGGCAGTTTCATTTTTAATTTTTGGAGGATTCTCAATACTGTTTTCCACACTGGCTGCACCAGTCTGCATTACAACCAACAGTGAACTGGGATTTATATTTTTCCACATCTTTGCCAGCACTTGCTGTTTGTTGACTTATTAATGGTAGCCATTCTGACAGGTGTAAAGTGTTATCTCATTGTGATTTTAATTTGCATCACTCGTTTTAAAATTTCATTTATTTATAAATTCATCTTTATTTTTGAAAGTATTACAAATGTCCCCCCTCCTGTTTTCTGTCATTAAGCTCCTCCTCCCTGCTCCTGTACCCCTGCCTTCACCACACAATTGTCTGTGTCCTATGGTTATGCATATATGCATATACATTCTTTGGTTTATATCTTCCCACCTTTCCTCCTCTCTTCCCTCTGAAGTTAGTCAGTCTGTTCCCTGCTTCCATGTCTCTGTATCTAGTTTGTTTGTTAGTTTTGTTGTTGTTGTTGTTGTTGTTTAAATTATATTCCACATACAAGTAAGATCATGTAATACCTGTCTTTCTCTGAGTGGCTTATTTCACTTAGCTTAATACTCTCCAGGTTCCTCCATGCTGTCTCAAAGGGTAAGAGTTCCTACTTTTTTACAGCTACATAATATTCTATTCTGAAAACGTACCAAAGCTTTTTTATTCACTCATCTACTGATGTTTCCAAATCTTAGCTCTTATAAATAGCACTACTATGAACATAAGGGTGCATCTATTCCTTGTAATTGTTGTTTCCAAATTCTTAGAATATATTCCTAGCATAGGAATTATTGGGTCAAATGGTACCATTTTTTTTAATGTTTTGAGGAAACTCCATACTGTTTTCCACAGTGGCTGCACCAGTCAGTTTTCCCATCAGCAGTGTACTAGAGTTCCCTTTTCTCCACATCTTTACCAGCCCTTTTCAATTTTTTTACAGTAGCCATTCTGGCAGGTGTCAGTTGATACCTGATTGACATTTTAATTTACATCTATCTGATGCTTAGTGACTTTAAGCGTTTTTTCATATGTCTCTTGGCCATCCATATGTCTTCTTCGGAGAAGTGTCTATTCAGGCACTTTGCCCATTTATTTGTCTTCTTAGTTTTGAGTTGTACAAGTTCTATACATATTTTGGAAATTAAACCCTTATATGATGTATCATTGGCAACTTTGTTCTCTCACACAGTGGGTTCCCCTTTTATTTTGTTGATGGTTTCTTTTGCTATGCAGATGCTTTTTAGTTTGATGTAGTTTATTTTGTTTATTTTTTTCTTTGTTTCCCTTGCCATAAGAAATATATTGGCACAAATATTGTTATGAGAGATGCCTGAGATTTTACTGCCTATGTTTTCTTCTAGGATGTTTATGATGTTGTGACACATATTTAACTGTTTTATCCATTAAGTTGGTGGTCTAGTTTAAATATTGTGTATGTATCTGTCAAATTTCCCCAATACCATATATTGAAAAGGCTGTCTTTACTTTATTGTATGCTTTTGCCTCTTTTGTCAAATATGAATTGACCATAAAGACATGCGTTGATTTCTGGGTTCTGTATTGTCTTCCATTGCTCAATATTCTTCTTCTCCTTCTCCTTCTCCTTAATTTATTTATTTTGTTACAGGTGTTTCTCCTTTTTCCCCGTTGACACCCTCTTCCTTGCTTCCCCCCACACCTTCACAGTATTGTTATCTGTGTCTATTTGTTATACATATATGCATATAAGCTCTTTGTTTTGTCTCCTGAGGCCCTCTTTCTGATGTTTGTCACTCTGTTGCTTACTTCCATGTCTCTGGGTCTATTTTGTTCATCAGCTTATTTTAATCATTATGTTTCACAAATAAGTGAATTCATGTGATATTTTTGTCTTTCTCTGATTGCCTTATTTTGCTTAGCATAATACTCTCCAGGTCCCTCTATTTTTCTCCATGTTGTCTCAAAGGTTAAGAAATCTTTCTTCTTTACAACTGCATAGTAGTACATTGTGTATAAGTACCACTGCTTTTTTATCCTCTTATCTACTGATGGACACTTAGGCTATTTCTAAATCTTAACTATTGTATATAGTGCTGCTATGCACATAAGGGTGCATATATTTTTCCTGATTTGTGTTTCAGGCTACTTAGGCTATATTACCAAAAGTGGAATCACTGGTTGAATGTCAATTCAATTTTTAATTTTTTGAGCTTGTTCTTATGCCAGCATCAGGTTGTTTTGATTACAATAACCTTGTAGTATAGTATCATATCAGGTACTGTACTGCCTCCAACTTTGTTCTTTTTTCTGATTATTACTGAGACTGTCAGTGGTCTATTTTAGTTCCATATAATTTTTTAAATATTTGTCTTAGATCTGTGTAATATGCTGTTGGTATTTTAATAGGCACTTCCATTAACTATGTATTTCTTTGGGTAGTATGGACATTTTAATGATGTTAATTCTTTTAGTGCATGAACATAGTATATGTGTCCACTTATTTATATCTTCTTCACTTTCTTTTACAATGTCTTACAGGTTTCTGAGTGCATATCTTTTACCTCCTTGGTTTAATTTATTCTCAGGTACCTTAATTTTTTAAAGTAGTAAACGTGTTTCTTTTCTTAGATTTTCTTTCTTCTAGGTCATTATTGGTGCATAAAAATGCCACCAATTTCTGAATGTGAATTCTATACTATGCTATTTTCACAAATTAATTTATTAGATATAGTAATTATCTTTGGTCTTTAAGGTTTTCTATGTACAATATCATGTCAGCTGTAAATAATGACAGTTCTACTTCCTTCTTTACAGTTTAGATGACTTTTATTTATTCTTCTTGTCTGATTGCTGTGGCTGGGACTTCCAGTACTATGTTAAATAAGAATGGCAAAAGTGGACATCCTTGTCTTGTTCCTGTTCTTAAGGGAAATGCTCTTAGTTTCTGCCGATTGAGGATGATGTTGACTATGGATTTTTCATATACAGCCTTCCTTACATTGAGGTATGATCCCTCTATTTTTACTTTGCTGAGAGTTTTTATTATAAATGGGTGCTAGATTTTATCAAATGTGTTTACTGCATCTATTGATATTATCATATGGTTTTTATATTTCACTCTTTTATGTGATATATTAAACTTTATTTTTGTATTGTATCAACCATGTATCCTCAGAATAAATCCCACTTGTTCATGGTGTATGATCTTTTAATGTAGTGATGGATCTGGTTTGCTCATATTTTGTTCAGGCTTTTAGCTTTTTTGTTCATCAGAGATACTGACCTATTATTTTCTTTCTTTGTAGTGTTTTCATCTGGTTTTGGAATTAGGATACAACTGGCCTCATGAAATGAGCTTGGGAGGCTTCCATCCTCTTGAATTTTTTGGAATAGTTTGAGAAGAAGAGATGTTACTTATTCTTTGAATGCTTGAAAAATTTTGCCTGTGAAGCCATCTGGTCAAGGGCTTTTGCTGGTTGAGAATTTTTTTATTACTAGTTTGATTTCATTAGTTATAATCAGTGTATTCAGGTTTTCTGATTCTTCTTGATTCAATTTTGGAAGATTGTATGTTTCTAGCAAATTTTCCATTTTGCTCTACTTGTCCAATTTGTTTACATACAGCTTTTATAGTATTTTCTTAAATCCTTTGTGTTTCTATAACATCAGTTGTTACATTTTTTCTTTCATTTCTGATTTCTTTTATTTTGGTACTCTCTTTTCTTTTTTTTTTATCCTCACCCGAGGATATTTTTCCATTTTGTGTACAGATAGAGTGGGAGGGAGAGAGAGGAAGGGAGAGAGAGAGAAACATCGACATGAAGGAACACATCGAGTGGCTGCCACCCGCACGACCAACCAGGGCCCGGGACAAACTGCAACCGAGGTACATGCCCTTGGCGGGAACCGAACCCAGTTCTCTCTGTACCGCAGGCCGACACTCTAACCGCTGAGCCAAACCGGCCAGGGCTCTTTTATTTTCTTGATGAGCCTGATTAAAGATTTCTCAATCTTGTATCATTTCAATAAATTAGCTCTTGATTTCATTAATCTATTATATTGTGTCTTTAGTCTCTGTCATTTGTTTCTACTCTGATCTATTATTTTTTTCTACTCTGTCTGGAATTTGTTTGTTGTTCTCTTTCTAGTTATTAGGTGTAGCATTAGATTGTTTATTTGAGATTTTCCTTGCTTTTTTAGGTAGGCCTGTAATGCTATGAAGCTCGCTCTCAGGACTGTTTTCACTGTGTACCATTATTTGGGTTGTTGTGTGTTCATTTTCATTAGTTGGTGTCTAAGTAATGTTTGATTTCTTTCTTGTTCTTATTAGTCACCCATTCATTGTTTCACAACACATTGTTTATCCTCCTTGTGTTTGACTGTTTTTGAGGGTTTTTTTTTCTTTCTGTAGTTGTTTTCTAGTTTCATGCAATTGTGATACCAGAAGATCCTTGATATTATTTCAATCTTCTTCAATTGTTAAAACTTATTTTGTGACTTAACATGTGGTCTATATTTGAGGATGTTCTATGTGCACTTGAGACAAATGTATTATATGCTGCTTTGTGACAAAGCTTTCTATAAATATTAATTAAACCCATGTGATCTAATGGGTCATTTAAAATCACTGTTTCCTTGTTGATTTATTTTTGTCTGGATAAATTATCCAGTGATAGAAATGGGGTGTTAATATTTCCTATTATGAATGTATTGCTGTTGATCTCTCTCTTAAAATACACTAAGATTTTCTTTATATATTTAGGTGCACTTATATTAGGTTCATATATGTTTACAAGAGTTAAATATTCTTGTTGGATGGATCATTTTAGCATTATCTAATGATCTTATTTGTCTCTCATTATGGCCTTTGTTTTCAACCCTATTTTGTCAGATATAATTATTGCTACACTACTATTTTTATATTTTATTTCTATTTGTATAGAATATATATTTTTTATCCCTTCACACATAGCCTGTGTGAATCATGTGTTCTGAGATAGGTCTCTTATAGATAGCGTATATATGGGTCATGATTTCTTATCCATTTAGCGATCCTTTGTATTTTGATTTGAACATTTAATCTATTTACATTCAAGGTTATACCTATGTTCCTCCACTATATATTTCTTTTTTATTTGATAAATTAATTTATTTTTGTTACAAATATTTGTTCCTTTCACCGCCCTGATTCCCCCCTCACACTCCTATCCCACCCTGTCACCAACTTGATTGTCCATGTCTATTGTTCATGCATACATGCATATAAGTTCTGTGGTTTATCTCTCCCCTTGACACCCTCTTCTGGGGATTGTCAGTCTGTAATCCACTTCCACATCCTTGAGACTGCTCCATTCCTCACACTGTTATGTTCATTATATTCCTCAAATAACTGAGATTGTGTGATATTTATCTTTCTCTCCTTGGCTTGTTTCACTTAAAATAATACTCTAAAAGTCACTCTATGTTGTCTCAAAGGCTAAGAGATCTTTTTTTGTTACAGCTGTATAGTACTCTATTGTGTATATGTACTAAAATTTACAATTCATTTGTCTACTAATAAACATTAGAGCTGTTTCCAGATCTTAGGTATTGTAAGTAACGGTGCTATGGGGGTACATATATTCTTTCTAATTGGTGTTATAGGCTACAAGTGAGATCGCTGGGTTAAATGGACGTTCAATTTTTAATTTTTTTTATTAATAAATTTTTATTATATATGTTTCTCCTTTTTCCCCCACTGATTCCTCCCTCCCTCCCTGCCCTTTTCCCAGTTTGTTGTCCATGTCCACTGTTCATGAATACATGCATATAAGTTCTGTGGTATATCTCTCCCCCACCACCCCCTCTTTTGTGGAGTGTCAGTCTGTACCCCACTTTTATGTCTTTGGGACTACCCCATTCCTCAGACTGTTATGTTCATTATATTCCACAAATAAGTGAGATCATATGAAACTAGTCTTTCTATGTTTGGCTTGTTTCACTTAGAATGATACTTTCCAGGTCCCTCCATGTAGTCTCAAAGGATAAGAGATCTTTGTGTCTTACAGCTGCGTAGTACTCCATTGTGCATATGTACCACAGCTTTTTCATCAACTTGCCTAGTGATGGACACTTGGGCTGTTTCCAGATCTCAGCTATTGTAAATAGTGCTGCTACAAACATGGGGGTACATATATTCTTTTTGATTGGTGTTTCAGGCTTCTTAGGGTATATTCTTAGAAGTGTGATCACTGGGTCAAATGGAAGTTCAATTTTTAATTTTTTGAGGTAACACCATATTGTTTTCCATAGTGGCTGCACCACTCTGCATTCCCACCAGCAGTGCACTAGAGTCCCCTTTTCTCCACACCCTCACCAACACTTGTTGTTTGATGATTTGTCGATGGCAGCCAATCTGAGAGGTGTGAGGAGATACCTCATTGTTGTTTTAATTTGCATCTCTCTGATGATTAGTGATGATGTGCATTTTGTCTTATGTCTCTTAGCCATTTGTATGTCCTGTTTGGAGACGTGCCTATTTAGTTCCTCTGCACATTTTTCAATTGTGTTCTTTGTTTTCCTTTTCTGGAGTTGTATGAGCACCTATATGTATTGGAAATTAACCCCTTATCTGATATATCAGTGGCAATTATGCTCTCCGATACAGTGGGTAGCCTTTCCGTTTTGATGATTGTATCTTTTACTGTGCAGAAGCTTTAGAGTTTGAGGTAGTCCCATGTGTTCATTTTCTCTTTTGTTTCTATTTCCTTAGGTAATGTGTCAGTGAAAAGTCTGCTGCCTGAATGTCTGAAATTTTGTTGCCTACATTTTCATCTAGGATTTTTATGGATTCATGAGTCACATTTAAGTCTTTTATCCATTTTGAATTTATTCTTGTGTAGGTTGTAAGTTGGTGATCTAGTTTCATTTTTCTGCATGTAGCTGTCCAATTTTCCCAGCACCATTTATTAAAGAAGCTGCCCTTAATCCACTGTATGCTCTTGCCACCTTTGTCAAATATTAATTGAGCATATTGCCTTGGGTCCATTTCTGCATTCTCTGTTCTGTTCCACTGGTCTATATGCCTGTTCTTGTGCCAGTACCAGGGTGTTTTGATTACAGCGGCTTTGTAGTGTAACCTGAAATCTGGTAATGTGATCTTTCCAACTTTGTTCTTCCTTTTCAAGATTGCTGTGTTTACTTGAGGTCTCTTTTGGTTCCATTTGAACTTTTGAAGTACTTGTTCTAATTCTGTGAAGTATGCTGTTGGCATTATGATGAGGATTGCATTGAATCTATAGATTGCTTTGGGTGATATAAACATTTTAATGATGTTAATTCTCCCAATCCATGAACAGGGTATGTGCTTCCACTTTTTTATATCTTCCTCTATTTCTTTTTACAATGACCTGTAGATTTCTGCGAATAGGTCCTTTATTTCTTTGGTGAAGTTTATTCTTAGGTATCTTCATTTTTTTGCTGCAATGGTAATTGGGATTGTTTTCTTAGTTTCTCTTTCTGTGAGTTCATCATTAGTGTACAGGAATGCCATCAATTTCTTGACATTAATTTTGTATCTTGGTACTTTCCCAAATTCATTTATTAAGTCTAGTAAACTTTTGACGGAGTCTTTGGGGTTTTCTATGTATAGTATCATGTCATCTGCAAATAATGACAATTTCACTTCCTCCTTTTCAATTTGGATCCCTTTTATTTTTTATTCCTGTCTGATTGCTGTGGCTAAGACTTCCAGTACTATGCTAAATAAGAGTGGCAGCAGTGGGCATCTTTGCCTTGTTCCTGTTCTTAAGGGACATGCTTTTATTTTTTTCCCATTGAGTAGGATATTGGCTGTAGGTCTTTCATATATCGCCTTTATTATGCTGAGATATGATCCCTCTATTCCCAGATTGCTGAGCACTTTTATCAAAAATGGGTTCTGAATTTTGTCAAATGCTTTTTCAGGATCTATTGATGTCATCATATGATTTTTTATATTTCATTTTGTTGATATGATGTATCACATTCATTGATTTGCAAATAGTGTACCAGCCTTGAATTCCTGAAATGAATCCCAGTTGGTAATGGTGTATAATTTTTTTATGTATTGCTGTATTTGGTTTGCTAGTATTTTGTTCAGGATTTTGTCGTCTATGTTCATCAGGGATATTGGCCTGTAGTTTTTTTCTTTGTAGTGTGTTATTCTGGTTTTGAAATTAGAATGATGCTGGCCTCATAAAACAAGTTTGGATGTCTTCCTTCTTCTTGAATTGTTTGAAATAGTTTGAGGAGAATGGGTATTATTTCTTCTTTGAATGTTTGGTAAAATTCGCCCTTGCAGCCATCCGGGCATCGGTTTTTGTTTGCTAGGAGAGTCTTGATTACATCTTCAATTTCTTTTGTTTTTATTGGTCTGTTCAAGTTTTCCATCTTTTCCCAGTTCCGTTTTGGGTGACTACATGTTTCTAGAAATTTGTCCATTTCACTTAGATTGTTCAATTTGTTGCCGTATGATTGTTCATAATATCTGTTAACAAGCCTCTATATATCTGTGGTGTCAGTTATTATTTCTCCTCTTTCATTTCTGATTTTGTGTATTTGGGTTCTCTCTCTTTGTTTCTTGGTGAGTCTTGCTAAGTGTCCATCAATCTTGTTTATCTTTTCAAAGAAACAGCTCTTTGTTTCATTGATCCTTTAAATTGTTTTTTTTTTTTCTGTCTCCATGTCATTCTGATCTTTACTATTTTTTTTTTTCTTTTACTTGCTCTGGGGTTTTCTTTTTGTTTGCTTTCTTGTTCCTTAAGTTATGAGGTTAGATAGTATATTAGAAATTTTTCTTGCTTCTTGAGGTAGGTCTCTAGTGCTATGAACTTCTCTCTCAGAACTGCTTTCTCTGCATCCCATAGATTTTGTGTTGTTGTGTGTTCATTTTTATTGGTTTCTAGGAAGTATTTAATTTCTTCCTTTATTTCCATGGTAACCCATGCATTGTTTAATAAGATTCTACTTAGCCTCCATGTGTTCACATGTCTTTGCATGTTCTTGTTGCAGTTGATTTGTAGTTGCATGCCATTGTTAGATGAGAAGATGCTTGATATGATTGCAATCTTCTTGAACTTGTAGCGACTTAGTTTGTGTCCTAACATGTGGTATACCTTTGAGAATGTCCCATGTGCACTTGAGAAGCATGTGAATTCTGAAGTTTTGTGCTGCAATTCTCTGTAGACATCTATTAAATCCATTTGATCTAGTGCTTCATTTAGAGTCTGTGTTTCCTTGTTAATTTTTTTCTAGAGGATCTATTCAGTGATGTCAGCAGGGTGTTGAAGTCCCCTGCTATGATTGTATTGCTGTTGATTTTTTCTTTGATGTCCCGCAAAAGATTTTTAATAGATGTTGGTGCTTTTATATTGAGTGCATACATGTTTACCTAGATTATATCTTTCTGTTGTTAGATACTTTCAATATTATGTAGTGGCCTTCTTTGTCTCTAGTCATGGTCTCTATTTTGAACTCTACTCTATCAAATATGAGTATTGCTACTCAAGCTTTTTTTGTTTGTTTGTTTTTGCTTTCCATTTGCTTGAAAGATTTTTTTCCATCCCTTCACTTTCAACCTATGTGAGTCTTTTGTTGTGAGGTTGGTTTCTTGTAAACAACATATATGTAAATCATGCTTTCTTATCCAGTCAGCTACTCTGTGTACCTAGACCTGATTTTAGAATATGTGTGTGTCAAATCCCAGATTTTGTTCTTTGACCAAATAGTTGCACAATTTTTTTCTTTATGCTGTTTTTATTCCCTGTGGTTAAAACCTCTGGTACATTCTCATTTCCAAGACACAATGAGTTGGTGTGGGCTTTCATTGACTCTTTCTTAGTTCTTTCAAGTCATAGTCCTGTAAAGAAAGCTGGGAAAGGGGGGGCAATTTAGTAACTATCTGTTTTACATCCCTCCATTTTTATACAGGGACATTGTAGTTTTTATACAGGGACATTCACCTCCCCCAAGTGTATGTTACACATATCCCAGAGTTATTAAGCAACATGTGGAAAAAGTTTTTCTGAGGCAGTAGAAAATATTGGCTAAGAGTGTAGATTCCTGGCTTATAATGTGGTTTTATCACCTGCTAGTTGTGCAATCACTTCCAGTTTTCTAATTTATATAACAACAATAATATATGTTATAGAGCTCTTAAAATTAAATCATATTATGTAGGTAAAATGTTTAAAATAAGGAATCAACAAATCAGGTCATAGTTATTATATTACCTAACAGTAAGGATTTAGAGACAGTTTTCTTTAGCTTTATACCAGATTAATAAGAATATGCTGGATGTCCTTTCTGTTGTATCTTCTTACCTCCAAGCCTGATCTCAGAACACAAAAAGGCCAAGTTCAGTTGTATTTACTGCCTATTCATATACTATCTTGATGAAGTGGGGAAATCTCCCTCTTCCTTCTTTGTCACTTCTTGCTCAGGTCCATAATCTGTAGTGGTGGCAGGGCCAATACCATGGCATGTCTATGTGAAGCTCTTTTTTTCCATCTACAGGAGAGAAAGTCACAAGAAGTACCCTGTTAGGTGGCTTTTTAGCCACTTTTATTTCTCAGTGGGCATCATATTAACTCTGCTATATAGTCATAAGAGACATGGGTTCTTTTTTTCACATGCAGAAACTTCTCCTGAATATCATTCATTTAACAACCCATGGTATGGGTCAGAAGCAGATGCTATGTAAGGTAATGCTTTGTGGGGACATAGTTTAATGGCAATAGGATAAGGAGTACTTATTGAACTATCTTTTGTGCTTGTCTTCTAGAAATATTTTGAAGGCCAGTATCCATAATCACATTTATTTCAAAATTGAAAATTTAGAGCCACCCTTCCTCTCATTTGCCTTATGATATTACTATCAAGAATTCCACTCGAAGTCACACAAATTTCAGAGAAGAGAGATTAAGCTTACATATGGAGTATTGTTTAATTACTTCTTATACAAAACTGTGTTTCCCTCTGTTGTCTCTGACTGTATGGACTAATATTCTTCCACTGTTTTACAAAGTTGCTTCTCTTTTCAGGCACATGCTATTTAGCTTTATTACTCCTTACTCTTCCTTGTGTTTGTGTTCTAGTAGCTTCCTAATCTATGCACCATATTCATTAAAGTTTACTAACCTTCTTCATTGTCCCAAGTGTTGTCATTCTATAAAACTTCATTGTCCACACAGACAACTTACCAGAGAGTTTCTTCTCTTCTTCAGCAAGTGTCACTTTTTTCTTTTTCACTTCAGCTATTTGTATGTTCACCATGTTGTCTTTGTTATCACCAAGAACTCTTTCACCTACAAAATCCTAATCTTAGATAGCTGATTCATTGACTGCAATTGCAAAGCAAAAGGAAATCTTCTCTGCTGTCTCTAGTAGAATTAAAGTACTACCTTTTTAGATCCCTCATGTCTTCATTCCTGCCACATCTGTTAGAGGTCTGCAGTTAATGGAGGAGGGAAATCCAGAACATCTTGGAGCTTTTCAAGGCGCTTTGGCTGGCATGATAAAGTTTCCTTCAGTTATTGAATATCCTTTCGATGTTGTCTTGCTCTTTACCACATGCTTTAAGAAAAAATAATTATTTCTTTGTTTATGTCAGTACATGTATGAGCTTGCTCAATCTAGTGATCAGGATTTGTAAACAACTGTATTGAATATTTTGGAATACAGTGAAAGTTCATGTTTTGTCAGAGAGACATTCTTATCTTCCTCATCCTTTTTCTAACAACAACATTTTGTTCCATTGGAGCACTCTTCTTCCACTTTATGTGCTTTGAGAAAAGCTACTAACCACAGTTTCAGCCACCTACTTGCACCCCAAGCCATTGGCTATGAATATAGCCTGGTTCTGCACAGTGCACTCCCAAACTAAAGGATTGGTTCAAGAAGCTTATTAACCAGACAGGGCCAATCATCATTCTTCTTGAGACTTTTCTCCTTGAGTTAGCAGGGAAGATTCTCTTATCCATTGCAGTTGCTAAACAATGCAGATGTGAGGGAAGCCATCTTCCCTGACATGTGAAGAAAGCTTATTTGAAGAGTAGAGCCTAAGGAGGGGTAAGCAGAGCAAAGAAGTGTAGTGAGAGAGACTAAACCATGAGTACATCATCTCAACCACTTGATCTGCTTGAAGCAGCTCTACCTTATTTCCAAAACTGATTTCAGTTTATTTCCAAACCTGATTTCACCCCCTAATGTAGTCGCAAGTAAAGAGAAGCACTGGGGCAAATCCAAGCCCATGTTTTAGAGATTGAGCCTATAGTCAGGAGCCCAAAAGACTAGATACCCAAAATACTAATGGGTATAACAAGAATTATGGGAAATATTAGAACTAAAAGCAGTAAAATGGATGGGGGTTTGATTAGAAGTGGGGGGAAATCTAAAATAAGTAAAGAAGGGCCTGATGATGTTCAGCTTTTTTTGAGGACCCCTGCATATGTGGATTTTGGAAGTACCAAGTTGGCTTAAAGGCACAGAACCAAGGGAGACTGCTCTGTTTTACTCTCAACCTCTGCTCCTTTCAAAATTTTATATTTTTTGTGTGTGAGTTTTATTATAATATGTCCCATTGAAAACCTCATTTGGTTGAATCTGTATGAGCTTTGTGTACCTGGATGTTCATATCACTCCCCAGACTTAGGAAGTTCTCAGCCACTACTTTTAAAAAAATGTTTTCTGCTCATTTCTTTTTTACTTCTCCTTCTGGGATTCACATAATGTGTATATTGCTCCCCCCAAATCAAAAATAAGACTACTGCCCTGTCCAATGTGGCTCAGTTGGGTGTTGTCCCATGCATCAAAAGGCTGCTGGTTTGATTTCCAGTCAGGGCACATGTTCAAGTTGTGGGCTTGATCTGAGGTAGGAGGCATGCAGGAGGCACCCCATCAATGCATTGCTCTCACATCAATGTCTCTCTCTCTCTCTACCTTCCTCTCTGCCTAAAAATTAATAAAAAAAAATTTAAAAAGAGGACTACCATATGACCCAGTAATACTATTATGGTATTGCCCTGGCTGGTTTGCTCAGTGGTTAGAGTGTTGGCCAGCAGTTCGGAGAGACTTGGGATTGGTTCCTGCTAAGGGCATGTACTTCAGTTGCAGTTTGTCCCCAACCCTGGTTGGTCATATGGGTGGCAGCCACTCAATGTGTTGCTTTCACATTGATGTTTCTCTCTCTCTTGCTCTCTCTCCCTCCCACTGTACCTGAACAAACAATGGGAAAATGTCCTCAGGTGAAGATAAAAAAAAAATACCATTTCTGGTATATATCCAAAGGAAATAAAATCAGTATCTTGAAGGAAAATCTGCACTTCCATGTTCATTGCAACATTATTCATAATAGCCAAAATATTGGCATGACCTAAGTATCCATCAATAAGTGAATTGATAAATAAAATATTATATATATACAATGGAATATTATTCAGCCATATAAAGAAGGAAACCCCACCATTTGGTATAATAGGATGAACCCAGAGTACATTAAAGTAAGTAAAATAGGTACGACAGAGAACTACAAATACTGTATGATCTCACATATTTGTGGACTGAAAGAAGAAAAAGTGAAACTAATAAAAACAGAGAGTAAAAGAGTCAGCATGGTTATCAGGGGCCTGGGGGGAAATAGGGAAATTCTGGTCAAAGGGTAGAAACTTTGAATACCAAGACAATAAGTTTTGAGGATCTAATATGCAGTATACTGACTGATTAATAATACTGTAAAGTTAACTATGTGATGGGTATATGAATAACTTGATTATGCTAATCATTTTCAAATGTATACATATATAAAATCTTCATATTGTTCACTTTAAATATACATAATTTTATATATCAGTTATACCTCAGTAAATCTAAATAACATTAGCTATGCCAGAGACATGAGACATTCTGATCAACTTTGACACTTCTTAAAAATATGCATTCACTTATTGACAGGCAAATTCTAGGCACCTTCAGAGATCCACATTTGTGAGCATTGAGATTTTTCTAAGTGGTTCTGATAGACAAAGTTTTAACTGTGAAGACAGTGGTTCCTTTAGTTGGCAGAATAATGATGCCCCACCCAAATTTTCATGTTTTAATTCTAACATCTGTGAATATATTACTCTTACATGGCAATAGGGATCTAGCAGTAATTAACATAAAATCTTGGGATGGGGATATTATCTTGGATTATCTGTTTGGTACAAATCTAGTCACAAGAGTTCTTATAAGTGGGAAGTAGGAAGATCAGAGTGAGAGAGAAAATTGAAAATGCTATGTTGCTGAATTAAAAATTAAAGAAAGAAGGCCATGACCCAAGGAATGTGAGCAGCCTCTAAAAGCTGAAAAGGCAAGAAAATGGATTCTCTCCCAAGAGCTTCCAGAAAGAACATAGCCCTGATGAAACTTTGATTTTTACCCAATGAGACCCATTTTGGACTTCTGACCTTCACTAATGTAAGATAACAAATTTATTATTTAAAGACATGAAGTTTGTGGTAACTTGTTACAGCAACAATAAAAAACTAATATAGCCCCCAAAGATTATGATGTGAAGGCTGTCATAGTCCTGCTATATTTCAAGTTCCCTCTTCTACTTAACAGAATTGAGACCATAGCAGAGGAGGCTGCAAATCTGATGAATGCTTCTTCCATATTATTCCAGAGAATTGGACCTTCTAACTCTTGCAGTTGCAGTTCTGGGGTGGAAAATGCCTCTTTCTTAGTTCATAATAATCTGATGATTTTCAGAGTAGTTGTTCAAGATTCCAGGAATGTTAGGGAGTTGGAGAGAGAGAGTCATACATGTATTATCATGTGCAAAGCTAAGTTTTCAAAACACCTATTTAGGATTCTTGATTGTAAATAACAAAATGAGTCTATGATTAGTTAAAAAGGAAAGAATTTATGAAGAAAATGTTGGAAATCAATGTCAACACTGGCAAACCAGGGTGGGACAAAAAGCAAGTGAAGCTCATTGGTCAGAGTCCCAGCCAACATAGGAATAAAGTATAGATGCTGTGCAGCCAACCACATCCCCTGTTACCTAGTACATAATACAGTGATGCATTGTGGGTTTCCAACCAGATAAGACCAAGGTTAATATGGAATGTGGGTGGTAGGTATCAATTGACTGCAGTCATTTGAAAGGTTCCTCAAACTGAACTGTTGAAAGATAATTTGTGACTGACAGGCTGCCCAGACCTATGTGTCCATCTACCCTGCCCATTTAAGGTCATGCTCCAAGAACAAACTGGTGAGAGTGATACTATCATTGGTGATGCTGTTATTACTAATCCCACCACTGGGAAGTTTCTAAAATTTTCCTGTTTTTTTTTTTTTTTTTTTGTTCTATTTGTTTCAGAGATTGAGATGTTTGGTTGGTATAGTACAAATTATATGTCCATGACCTAATCCCATGATCAGGAAGAGTAAATATCGTGTTTTTCAGTTGGAGCCCTGTCCCCACTGATACTAGCAGTGAAAAATTCAAAAAACAATAATGAAGTGTAGATACTAAGTAGCCAAATATCCCCTTGTTGCCCACATATATAGTAGAGTGGAACATTGTGTGTTTCTAGCTACAGAAGGCTGACAGGAATGCGGATGGTGGCATTATTCACTCTGAGAAAGCCTTCAAATAAAGTATACAAGGGTGGCTTGCAATTGTCAGGTTCCACTGGCTGTAGATACAGGTGTCCATTTATCCCACCCATGGATGAGGGCTTGAGATGAACTGGGCCACTGAACTGGACAATAATCAAGAATCCACTAGCAGGTCGAGGCATTCTGAGTATGACTGGCAGCCACCATGTGCATTGGTCAGTTTGGGAAATAGATTCTGCTTGGATCAAGAACTGAAGTGTCAGGTTCTTCTGACACTGGTTGGTTGTGGCATATTTCAGAACTAACTGTACTAGGACTGTATGCCCCATGTGATTTATATGGTGAGACACAGTATCCACCATGTCAAGAATGTGGCTGAGGACATAATATTCTTCTCTCCTAGGCAAAGCTGCTAGCTGCTTATACTAATGTTCCCAGGCAGTGTCATCAAACAACTACCAAACTGACCAAAACTGTATGTATTTTTCCGAACAATTTTAAGATTATTCCATACAGAAGAGAAGGTAAGAACATGGGTAGAGAGGTCACAAAGACTTGGGTTTGAATCGCGGCTCTGGCATTTATTAGCTGCTTTATTTTGGATATATTACTTAACATTTCTGGTCACATTTTCTGCATATATAAAATGAGAAGAATAATATCTGCATTGTAGAATATTTTGAGGGTTAAATAAAAACAATAACATATGTCAAGTGCTCATCAAAATGCTTGGGACAAACTGAGCAAATATTAACTCCTTTTTTTCTTGACGTCACAACAATTAAGTATTTATTATATATTGTATTTTTCATTAATCAATTTCTTTTTGTTACAGATCTTTCTCATGTTTCACCCCTAGAAACCTTCTTCTCAATACCTACCACCTCACAGCATTGTTGTCTATGTCCACTGGTTATATATTTTTTTTATTTAACTGATTTCTTTATTTTTGTTACAGATGTTTCTCCCTTTCCCTCCAGTGATACCCACCTCCCAAACCCTCCCCACCCTGTTCCCAGCTGTGTTGTTCATGTCCATTGTTCATGCATACATGCATATAAGTTCTGTGGTTTATTTCTCCCCCACCATCCCTTCTTTGGGGGATTGACAGTCTGTATTCTACTTCCACATCTCTGGGACAACCATATTCCTCAGACTGTTATGTTCATTATATTCCACAAATAAGTGAGATCATATGATACTCGTCTTTCGCTGTTTGGCTTGCTTCACTTAGATAATACTTTCCAGGTCCCCCAATGTTGTCTCAAAGAATAGGAGATCTTTCTTTTTACAGCTGCATAGTACTCCATTGTGTATATGTACCGCCACTTTTTTATCCATTCGTCAACTGATGAACATTTGAGCTGTCTCTAAATTTTAGCTATTGTAAATAGTGCTGCTACAAACATGGGGGTACATATATTCTTTCTGATTGGTGTTTCAGGCTTCTTAGAGTATATTCCTAGAAGTGTGATTACCTGGTCAAGAAGCAGTTCAATTATTAACTTTTTGAGATAATACCATATTGTTTTCTATAGTGGCTCACCAGTTTGCATTCCCACCAGAGCTATACTATAGTCTCCTTTTCTCCACACCCTCAACAAAACTTGTTGTTTGATGATTTGTTGAGGGTGGCCATTCTGACAGGTGTGAGGAGATACCTCATTGTTGTTTTAATTTGCATCTCTCTGATGATAAGTGACATTGAGCATTTCTTCATATGTCTCTTAGCCATTTTATGTCTTGTTTGGAGAGGTGTCTATTTAGTCCCTCTGCCTATTTTTTAATAGGGTTCTTTGTCTTCATTTGGTTGAGTTGTGTAAGCACTCCATATATATTGGAAGGTAACCCCTTACCTGATATATCAATGGCAATTATTCTCTCCCATACATTGGGTGGCCTTTCCATTTTGATGATTGTTTCTTTGGCTATGCAGAAGCTTTTTAGTTTCATTTTCTCCATTGTTTCTGTTGCCTTAGGTGATATATCAGTGAAAATTCTGCTGCATTTGAGGTCTGAAATTTTGTTGTCTATAGTTTCTTGTAGAATTTTTATGGATTCATGAGTCACATTTAAATCTTTTATTTATTTTTAGTTTATTCTTGTGTACGGTGTAAGTTGATGGTCTACTTTCATTTTTGTGCACGTAGCTGTCCAGTTTTCTCAACACCATTTATTAAAGAGGCTGTCTTTACTCCACTGTATGCTTTGGCCAACTTTGTCAAATATTGATTGAGCATATTGCCATGGGTCCATTTCTGGCTTCTCTGTTCTGTTTCACTGGTCTATATGCCTGTTCTTGTGCCAGTACAAGGCTGTTTTAATTACAGTGGCTTTGTAGTATAAACTGAAATCTGGTAATGTGATCCCTCTAACTTTATTCTTCTTTTTCAAGATTGCTGTGACTATCTGAGGTCTTTTTGGTTTGATACAAACTTTTGAAGTATTTGTTCCAGTTCTGTGAAGTATGTCATTAGTATTTTGATGGAGATTACATTGAATCTATAGATTGCTTTGGGTAGTATGGACATTTTAATGATGTTAATTCTTCCAATCCTTGAACAAGGTATATGCTTCCACTTTTTTATATCTTCCTCTAATTCTTTTTTTCAATGACCTGTAGTTTTCTGTGAATAGGTCCTTTATTCCTATAATTAAGTTTATTTCTTGGTATCTTAATTTTTTTTTGCTGCAATGGTAAATGGGATTGTTCTTTCAATTTCTCTTTCTGTGAGTTCATCATTGGTGTATAAGAATGCCATCAATTTCTTGAAGTTAATTATGTATCTTGCTACTTTTCCAAATTCATTTATTAAGTCTAGTAAATTTTTGATGGAGTCTTTGGGGTTTTCTACGTATAGTATCATGTCATCTGCAAATAATGACAGCTTCACTTTCTCCTTTCCCATTTGGATCCCCTTTATATTTTCTCATGTCTGATTGCTGTGGCTAAGACTTCCAATACTATGTTAAATAAGAGTGGCAAAAGTGAACATCTTTGCCTTGTTCCTGTTCTTAAGGAATATGTTTTAATTATTGCCCATTGAGAATGATGTTGGCTGTAGGTCTTTCATATATGGCCTTTATTATGTCGCGATATGATCCCTCTATTCTCTCATAGCTGATTGCTTTTATCAGAAATGTGTGCTGGATTTTGTCGAATGATTTTAAGCATCTATTGATATGATCATATGATTTTCATTTTGTTAATGTGGTGTATCACATTTGTTGATTTGCAAATATTGTACCAGCCTTACATCCCTGGGATGACTCCCTCTTGGTCATGGTGAATAATAGTTTTTGATATATTGCTGAATTTGATTTGCTAGTATTTTGTTCAGGATTTTAACATCTATGTTCATCTGGGGTGTAGGTCTGTAGTTTTCCTTCCTCGTAGTGTCTTTTTTGGTTTGGGAATTAGAATTATGCTGGCCTCATAAAATGAGTTTGTAAGTTTTCCTTTCTCTTACATTTTTTTGAAATAGTTTGAGGAGAATAGGTGTTAGTTCTTCTTTGAATGTTTGGTAAAACCCTCTCATGAAGCCATCTGGGCCTGGGCTTTGTTGGCTGGGAGAGTCTTGATTACATCTTCAATTTTCTGTTGTTATTGGTCTGGTCAAGTTTTCTAACTCTTCCCAGTTTAGTTTTGGGAGACTATGGATTTCTAGAAATTGGCCTGTTTTCTTATATTGTCAAATTTGTTGCGGTATAATTGTTCATAATATTTGTTATCAATCCAGTGTATATCTGTGGTGTCAGTTATTATTTCTCCTCTTTCATTTATGTTTTTGTGTATTTTGGTTCTCTTTGTCTCTTGGTGAATCTATCTAAGGTTACATCAATTTTGTTTATCTTTTTAAAGAACCAGCTCTGTGTTTCATTGTTCTTTTTAATTGTTTTTTGGTCTCCTTATCATTTATTTTTGCTCTATCTTTACTATTTCCATCCTTCTACTTGCTCTAGGGTTTTATTTTTGTTTGTTTTTTAGTTCTCTAAGTTCTGAGGTTAAATAGTTTTTAAATTTTTTTTTATTTTTTTGCTTCTTCATGTAGGACTGTAGTGCTATGAACATCCCTCTCAGAACTGCTTTTGCTGCATTCTTTAGATTTTGTGTGGTTGTGCGTTCATTTTCATTGGTTTTCAGTAAGTTTTTCATTTCTTCTTTGATGTCTATGGTAACCCATTTATATAGCCTCCATGTTTTTAATTCTTTTTGCATGTTCTTGTTGCAGTTGATTTCTAGTTGAATGCAATTGTGATCTGAGAAGATGCTTCATATGATTTCAATCTACTTGAACTTGTAGAGACTTAGTTTGTGTCCTAACATGTGGTCTATCTTTGAGAATGTCTAATATGCACTTGAGAAGCATGTGAAGTCTGCAATTTTGGGGTGTAATTCTTTGTAGGTAGCTATTAAATCCATTTGATCTAGCGCTTCATTTAGGGTCTCTGTATCCTTGTTAATTTTTTATTAATTAATTAATTAATTAATTAATTTTTGTTACAGATATTTCTCCTTTTCCCCCCACTTATTCTCTCCTTCCTCTCGCTCCCTGCCCTCTCCCCAGCTTTGTTGTCCATGTCCATTGTTCATGCATACATGCATATAAGTTCTGTGGTTTATCTCTCCTTCACCACTCCCTCTTCTGGAGATTGTCAGTCTGTACCCCACCTCCATATCTCTGGGACTACCCCATTCCTTAGACAGTTATGTTCATTATATTTTACAAATAAGTGAGATTATATGATACTTGTCTTTGTCTGTTTGGCTTGTTTTGCTTAGAATAATAGTTTCCAGGTCCCTCCATGTAGTCTCAAAGGATAAGAGAGCTTTGTTTCTTACAGCTGCATAGTACTCCATTGTGTATATGTACCACAACTTTTTTATACATTCACCTACTGATGGACACTTGGAATGTTTCCAGATCTTAGCTATTGTAAATAGTGCTGCTACACACATGGGGGTATATATATTCTTTATGATTGGTGTTTCAGGCTTCTTAGAGTATATTCCTAGAAGTAGAATCACTGGGTCAAATGGAAGTTCAATTTTTAATTTTTGAGGCAACACCATATTGTTTTTCATAGTGACTGCACCAGTCTGCATTCCCACCAGCAAAGTACTAGAGTCCCCTTTTCTCTACACCCTTGCCAACACTTGTTGTTTAATGATTTGTTAATGGCGGCCATTCTGATAGGTGTGAGGTGATACCGCATTGTTGTTTTAATTTGCATCTCTCTGATGATTAGTGATAATGAGCATTTCTTCATATGTCTCTTAGTCATTTGTATGTCCTATTTGGAGACATGTCTATTTAGTTCCTCTGCTCATTTTTCAATTGGTTCTTTGTCTTTCTTTTGTTGAGTTGTATGAGCACATTATATATATTGGAAATTAACCCCTTATCTGATACATCATTGGCAATTATGCTCTTTCATACAGTGGGTAGCCTTTTTATTTTGCTGATTGCATCTTTCACTGTGCAGAAGCTTTTGAGTTTGATATAGTCCCGTATGTTCATTTTCTTCTTTGTTTCTATTGCCTAGGTGATGTATCAGTGAAAATTCTGCTGTGTATGATATCTGAAATATTGTTACCTACAGTGTCTTCTAGGATTTTATGGATTCATGCATCACATTTAAGTATTTTATCAATTTTGAGTGTATTCTTGTGTATCGTGTAGGTTGATGGTCTAGTTTCATTTTTCTGCGTGTAGGTGTCCAATTTTCCCAACACCATTTTTTAAATAGGCTGTCTTTATTGCACTGTATCCTCTAGCCACATTTGTCAAATATTAATTTTTGCATATTGCTTTGGGTCCATTTCTGGGTTCTCTGTTCTGTTCCACTTGTCTATATGCTCCTTGTTAATTTTTTGTCTAGAAGATCTACCCAATGATGTAAACGAGGTATTGAAATCCCCTCCTATTTATTGTATTACTATTATTTACTTCTTTGATGTCCTCCCAAATATTTTTAATATATTTTGGTACTTCTATATTGGATGCATATATGTTTTCCAAGGTTATATCTTCCTATTGGATAGATTCTTTCAATATTATTTAGTGTCCGTCTTTGTCTCTAGTTATGGTCTTCATTTTGAAGTCTACATTATCAAATATGAGCATTGCTACCCCAGCTTTTTTTAGCTATTTATTTGCTTGAAAGATTTTTTTCCATACCTTCACTTTCCACCTATGTGAGTCTTTTGTAGTGAGGTAGGTCTCTTGTAGACAACATATATCTGAGTCATGTTTTCTTATCCAGTCAGCTACTCGGTGTGTTTTTATTGCAGCATTCAAACCATTCACATTAAAGTGATAATTGATATGTACTTATTTATTGCCATTTTTGTTTAGTGTTATGTTTTTCTTCCTATTTTTTTTTACTAATTATAGCATTTTTTTTTTAGCATATCTTGAAGTGCTGGTTTGGTGTTAATAACTTCCCTTAGTGCCCTCCGCCCCCCCCCCCCCCGGTCTGGAAAGCTCTTTATTTGTCCTCTTATTTTGAATGATACCCTTGCTGGGTACAATAGTCTTGGACTCAGATTTTTGTTTTTTATGACCTTGATTATTTCATGTCACCTCCTTTGGTCCTTTAGCATTTCTGTTTAGAAGTCAGCTGAGAGCCTTTTGAGGTTTTCTTTGTAGGTAACCTGTTGCTTATCTCTTGCTGCCTTCTTTATTCTTTGTCTAATTTTTGGCAATTTAATTATTATGTGTCTTGGTGTGGGCCTGTTTGGGTTCTTCTAACTTGGGGCTCTCTGTGCTTCTTGAACTTGAATGCCTCTTACTTCACCCAAGTTAGGAAAGTTTTCTGTCACTATTTCTTCAAATATATTCTCTAATCTTGCCATTTTTTTCCTCTTCTGGGACTCCTATAATGTGAATGTTATTGCATTTCCTTTTGTCCCACATTTCTTTTAAGCTGTCTTCATATTTTTTAGTTTTTTTTTTTTTTTTTTCTTAAGATTTTCTGATTGGTTGAGTTTTTTCTACTCTGTCTTCTAATTCACTGATCTGGTCCTCAGCTTCCTCTACTCTTCTGGTTAGTCCTTCCATTGTGTTCTTAATTTCTGCTATCTCATTCTTCATTTCCACTTGGTTGCTTTTCAATGTTTCTATATCACTACTCATGGTGCTGATGTCCTTACTCATGCTATTGAGCTTTCTCAAGATCATGGCTCTAACTCTACCTCTGATAATTTGCTTAGCTGCCTTTCATTGATCTCATCTTCGATAGAGCTCTTTGTCTTTTTCATTTGGGATTTGTTTCTTTGTTTCACCATTTTTAATATCTCAGTGGGTTTTTAGAAGCTGCCAAATGTTCCCTATACATGTTGGTGTCTGCTATTTGTGGCTCCTTCTACTGGGTTTGGATGAGCCTCGGTGGATCCACGTTAAACACCACTATCAAGTCTTTCTTTCCTGGGTAGATTTGCAAGCCCAGGAAAGGTTCAGTTATTGTCTAGGTTTTTCCTGGTGCCCAGTAGTCTCAGTTACTCAGTGCCTTGGAATGTATCCCTGGTGTTCTGCATAAAAGGCTTACCAGAGGGTGAGATAAAAGCTTGTTGTTAATGAGCCTAAATTTGCATTAATTTGCCTCACCTGGGAAAGGCTGAATCTCAGAGGGGATGGGGGAGCTGCTGCTTTTCCCCACAGCTTTGGGAAGGAGCATCTGGCCACCATCCTTTGTGGCCGCAACTCAGCAAATACTGAATGTCCTCCAAATCCTGGGTGTCCCCACAGTGTTCCAGCACAGTTTGCCCTCCCTCTGCTGTAACCCCCAGGTGAGTGGCAATGGCTATTTTAGTGCTATGTCTCAGCTCTCTGTGCTGTGGAGTGGTCTTGGTCTTTATTCTTCAAGGGTGCTGATCATGGCTAAGACTTCTGCTGTCTATGACCACCCAGACTGCCTCCCTCTTGTGCTTCCAAAGATCCTACCAATGTTCCTGGTTTTATGGTCCTGTCCTGCTGCTTTTCTGTTCCTTTGTTCAGAGGATTTGTCTTTATTTTAGTTGTAATTCCCCTTGGTACAGGGAGATCGTTTGTGAAGCTTCTATTCACTTCGCCTGCTTTTTCAAATCCTCTATAGCTATCTTGTGCACAGCTGGTTCACACAGGCCTTTCTGGTGCTCCTGCACACTTCAGGTCCCACGGGTAACTGGATCTCACAATCCCTTTGGGGTTCCGGCTCTATGCCTATTTTTGGCTGCTGGGTGACACAGACTTCTGTGGTGCATCTGCTCCCCGCATGTCCCGTTGGTAACTAGATGGCACAGTCCCGTCTGGGTCATGCAGGCCTCTTTGGTGCTTCAGCACACTGCATGTCTCGCGGGTAACTAGAATCCACAGTCTCTGCTTCCCTTTATTGATTTGAGAGAGACAGAGAAAATGAGAGGGAAAGAGACAGAAAAACATCTATGAGAGAGAATATCAAGTGGCCTCCTCCCACATGGCCCCCCACTGTGGATCAGACCCACAACCTGGGCATGTGTCTTTGCCAGAAATCAAATTGGCGATCTCTTGGTGCATGAGTCGATGCTCAACCACTGAGCCACACTGGCCAGACTCCTCTGCCCATTTTAAATTGGGATGTTTTGTCTTTTTTTGTTGAGTTGTATGAGTACTCTATATATTTTGGAAGTTAATCCCTTATGTGCTGTATCATTGGCAGTTATGCTGTCCCATAGAGTGGGTTCCCTTTTCATTTTTGATGCTTTTTTCTTGTGCTGTGCAGAAGCATTTGAGTTTGATGTAGTGCCATTCATTATCTTTGTTTGATTGTTTGATTCTCTTGCTTTAGGCATGTTTGATTGTTTGATTCTCTTGTGGGGGGCCATGTGGGAGGAGGCCACTTGATATTCTCTCTCATAGATATTTTTCTGTCTCTTTCCCTCTCATTTTCTCTGTCTCTCTCAAATCAATAAAGGGAAGCAGAGACTGTGGATTCTAGTTACCCGCGAGACATGCAGTGTGCTGAAGCACCAAAGAGGCCTGCATGACCCAGACGGGACTGTGCCATCTAGTTACCAACGGGACATGCGGGGAGCAGATGCACCACAGAAGTCTGTGCCACCCAGCAGCCAAAAATAGGCATAGAGCCGGAACCCCAAAGGGATTGTGAGATCCAGTTACCCGTGGGACCTGAAGTGTGCAGGAGCACCAGAAAGGCCTGTGTGAACCAGCTGTGCACAAGATAGGCATAGAGGATTTGAAAAAGCAGTATTTCATCTTTTCTTAAGACTGAGTAGTATTTTATTATATATATGTATATATAGTAATATACACACACATATACATACACATCACATCTTCTCTTTCCAATCCTCTATCGAAGGACATTTTGTCTCCATGTCTTGGCCATGTGAATAATGCTTCAATAAACACGGGGTGCAATTATCTTTGTGAATAAGTGTTTTTGAGGTTTTTTGGCAGATACCAAGAAGGTGGATTTCTGGGTCATATGGTAACTTTAATCTTAATTGTTTGAGGAATCACCATAGTGGCTGTACCAGTTTGCATTCTCATCAACAGTGAATGAAGGTTCCTTTTACTCCACAACCTCTCCAACAATTTTTATTACCTGTCTTGTTGATAACAGCTGTTCTATATAGGTGTGAAGTGTTTTCTCATTGCAGTTTTGATTTGCATTTTTCCAACTACCAGTGAAGTTGAAAATATCACCTCACACCTGTCAGAATGGCTGCCATCAACAAGTAATCAAACAACAAGTGTTTGAGAGGGTATGGAGAAAAGGGAACTCTAGTACACTGTTAGTGGGAATGCAGACTCATACAGCTACTATGAAAAACAATATGGTGTTACCTCAAAAAATTAACAATTGAATTGCTATTTGACCCAGTGATCCCACTTATAGAAATATACTTGAAAAGCCTGAAACACGAACCAGAAAGAATATATATACCCCCATGTTCATAGCAGCACTATTTACAATAGCTAATATCTGGAAACAGCCCAAATGTCCATCAGTAGGCAAATGGATAAAAATCTGTGGTACATATACACAATGGAGTATTATGCAGCTGTAAGAAAGAAATATTTCTTTTTTTTAGAAAGATGACATGGAGAGAACTGGAAAGTGTCATTCTAAGTGAAACAAGCCAAACAGAAAGACAAGTATCATATCTCACTTATTTGTGGAATATAATAAACATAACAGTCTGAGGAATGGTGTAGTCCCAGAGACGTGGAAGTGGGTACAGACTGACAATCCCCAGAAGAGGGGGTTGTGGGGGAGAGATAAACCACAGAACTTATATGCATGTATTCATGAACAGTGGACATGGACAATAAAGCTGGGCACAGGACGGGGAGGGAGGGGGATAGGTATCAGTGCGGGGAAAAAAACTTCTGTAATAATTAAATTTGAAAATACACTGTGGTAGGTATACACAATGGAGTACTATGCCGCTGTAAGAACAAAAGATCTCTTATCCTTTGAGTTGACATGGAGAGACCTGGAGAATATTATGCTGAGTAAAATAAGCCAGTCAGAGAAAGATAAGTACCACATGATCTTACGTATTTATAGAATATGATGAACAAAATAAGGTGTCAATCATAATAGATCCAGAGTCGTAAAGTAGGGAACAGAATGACAAAATTTAGAGGGTTTGGAGATTGGGGGCTGGGAAGAATTAAATAAAAAACTTCTATGCATATCTGTGCAACCAATGGACAAAGACATTAATTTGAGAAAACAGGAGGGAGTTGGGAGTGGGGACAAGGTATCACTGGGGAAAAAGTGGAGAAATCTGTAATACTTTCTTTTAAAAAAAATCCTTGATTGATTTTAGCAAGAAAGAAAGGAAAAGAAAAAGAGAGATAGAAATATCAATGAAAGAGAACATCAATTAGCTGCCTCCTGCATACCCCACACTGGGGATTTGGATCACAACTGGGGTATGTGCCCTGATCCAGAATCGAACCAGCAGCCTCTTGGTGGATGCCTCGATGTTCAACCACTGAGCCACATGGGCTGAACTATAATACTTTTGACAATAAAATAAATAAATATTCTTTCTGATTGGTGTTTCAGGCTTCTTAGGATATATTACTAAAAGTGTGATCACTGGGTCAAATGGCAGTTCAATTTTTAATTTAATAAATAAAAAGAAAACATGGAAAAGAAGATGGTGGCAGGCAGGACCAGAGGGAGTGTGAGTGTGTGAGAGAGTGAGCTAGTTTGTGAAAGTGTTTGAGTGGACATGAAGGTGAATGACCAAACTCATGCAATGCAGAGAAGCGGAGCAGAAGGTTCCTGTGCTGTGGATTGGAGCAGCTGGCTACCAATGTAAACAGCTCTTCAGAGTGCTTCTCCCTGTGCCACTGGAAAGTCACACCATTTTGGAAGATCCTGGGTCATTCCTGGAAGGAGGCAGTGGGAGATGCTAGGGCCCATCAGCACACCTAGCATTATTGGACCTGTGAAAAACTCTGTCAACACAAATAATTGCACAGTAGTGGAGCTCCCAAGGTACCAGTCGCTGAAGCTGTGGACAGCCAGGAGCCCAGCACCATTCCCCATAGTAGCAGGTGGATCAGAGTTGAGATAAACCCCTAGCAACAGAGGCTGGGTGCAGACATCCACCCCCAGGCAATAGAAGCAGAGACCATCAGTTGAGACCCATCCCCAAAAATTACAGCAAAAGCTGAGCAGAAGTTGAGCACTAATGGGCATCAGAACTCCCTAGCCACCAGCAGCAGGACTTGGGGCTCTACAGAGGCCTGTGCAGTCTGGCAGCTCACAAGAGCAGTGGGAAGCTGGAGCCCAAGGGAGACTAGTGCAATCCAGCTGTATGCCCAGTGGACCTGCAGGGTACAGGCACACCAGAGACGTGTGTGTGACGCAGAAAGGAATGTGCAATCCAGTTACATGCAGACCCTGCAGAGTGCTTAAACACCAGTGGCAATTGTGTAACCCAGCATGGACTGTGTGATCTAGTTACCCATGGGATCTGCAGAGTGCTGACACACCAGAGAGGCCTATGCAACCCAGCAGGGACTGTGCGATAGAGTTACCTGCGGGACCTGCAGGATGCTGAAGCACCAGAGAGGCCTGTGCCACCCAGCAGGGACTGTGCCATGTAGTTACCCAATGCATCTGTGGGGTGCAGAAGCACGAGAGAGGCCTGTGAGACCCCACAGACCATACCATAGGCAGAGCACCTGGTCCCCAAAGGGACTGTGCAATCCAGTTATTGGCAGAACCTGCAGGGTGCAGGGGCACTGGAGAGGCCTGTGTGACCCAGCTGCACACAAGATAGGCTCAGAGAATGTGAAAATGGAGGAGGAGTGAATGGAAGCTACAAGATAATCTCCCAGGTCTAAAAGGGAATTACAACCAAAATAAAGACATATCCTCAGAACAAAGCAACAGAAAAGCAACAGTACATGACCATATAACCAGGGAAACTGGTAGAATCTGCAGAAGCATGAGAGGGTGCCGGGCTGGGAGCCCAGAGACAGCAGCAGTCTGAGCTGTGAGCAGCTACCTTGGGGAATAAAGACCAAGCCTGCTCCACAGCACGGAGAACTTGGACAGAGCACTAAAATAGCCACAGCCACACACCTGGGATCTACTTCCAAAGAGGGACAGACTGCACTGGAACTCGCTGCAGACACCTGGGATTTGGAGGGCACTCAGAGTTTTTGCTGAGTTGTGGGCACAAAGGATGGTGTCCAGCGTGACCTTTCATAGAGCTCTGGGGAAAAGCAGCAGCCCCCGTCTTAGAGATTTAATCTATCCCACATGAGGCAAAGAAATGCACATTGAGGCTCATTAACAACCAGCATCATCCGCCCCTTGAAAAATCCTCTTACACAGAACACCAGGGCTAAATTTGACAGCACTAAATAACTGACACTACTAGCCTACGGGAAAAAGCTAAAGGATAACTGAACCTTTCCTGGGCTTGTAAATCTACCCAGGAGAGTAAGACTTGTCAGTGATGATTAACGTTCGCCCGCCCAGGTCCATCAAACCAGGTAGAGGAAACCACAAAGAGCAGAACACCAACACTCACAGGTAAAATTTGGCAGGCTCCAAAACCCCCTGAGATAGCCAAAATGGTGAAACAAAGAAACAAATCCCAAATGAAAGAACAAAAGAACTCTATCAAAGATGAGGTAAATGAAATGAAGTTAAGCAAATTATCAGAGGTAGAGTTCAGAGCCATGATCTTGAGGAAGCTCAGCAGCATGAGTAAGAACATCAGTACCATGATTAAAGCTATAGGAACATTAAAAACCAACCAAGTGGAAATGAAGAGTGACAGAACAGAAATTCAGAACACATAGGAAGGACTAAACAGCAGAGGAGAGGAAGCTGAGAACCGGATGAGTGAATTAGAAGACAGGGTAGAACAAATCAACCAATCAGAAAACAAACAAAAAATAATAATTAAAAAACAGGAAGATAGCCAAAGAGAACTGTGATACAACTGGAAACATAATAACATTCGCATCATAGGACTCCCCGAAGAGAAAGAAAATGGGCAAGTGTTAGAAAATATATTTGAGGAAACACTGACAGAAAAATTTCCTAACGTGGTGAAGGAACAAGGCATTCAAGTTCTAGAAGAACAGAGAGCCCCAAATAAAAAAAACACAAACAGGCCAACACCAAGACAAATAGTAATCAAAATACCAAAAATTAAAGACAAAGAGGGAATCCTAAAGGCAGCAAGAGATAAACAACAGGTTACCTACAAAGGAAACCCCATAAGGCTCTCAGCTGACTTCCCATCAGAAACATTACAGGCCAGAATGTAGTGTCATGAAATAATCAATGTAATGAAAACCAAGGATTTGATTGCAAGGTTAATCTATCCAACAAGACTATCATTCAAAATAGAAGGTCAAATAAAAAGCTTTCCAGACAGGAGAGAAAAAAAGCTAAGGGAAAATATTAACACCAAACCAGAACTGTAAGATGTGCTAAAAGGACTGCTGTAGTTAGTAGAAAAAAATAGAAAGAAAAATATAACCGCACTAAAAACAAATGGCAATAAATAAGTATATATCAATTATCACCTTAAATGTAAATGGTTTGAATGCTCCAATAAAAAGACACAGAGTAGAAAACCGAAATGGCGGCAAAGTGAATGGAGCGACACAGACCTTCTCCCAGGACCAAACTGGATTTACAACGAAAATAAAGGCAAATCGTCAGGAAGGGGCAACCGAAAGACACCTTGGAGGAACACATAACCAGAAACACCAACTCAATCCTGGTAGGCTTGCAAGCACGTGAGAGGAGGCCGGGAGTTCACAGTCCACAGCGGCCTGAGCAAGGACCAGGGAACAGAGCGGGAATTACTGCTACCGCCTCCCTTGCGATCCTGCATGGGTCCTGGGAACTCTGTTGCCTGCTAAGTCCTCAACTGCTGCCGCACAGACTCGCGGGGATCAGGGGACTTGGTGGGACCCTGCCACCAAGACTGAGTCCCATGAAATGTGTGTGCTAAGCCCTCAACTGGTACCACACAGACTCACGGAGAGCAGAGAACTCTGCGGGACACAGCTACCAAGGCTAAGTCCCGTGAACTCTGCATGCTAAGCCCTCAGCTGGGGCTGCACGGACTCGCAGGGACCAGGGGACTGTGATGGACGTTACTGCCACCTCGGCAGTGTCCCGCTACCGCGGCTCAGTCCTGGGTTTCTGCTGAGTGCAACGCTCTTGGCTGGAGCCCCAGCCCGGCCTTCCTTGGCTGGAAGCAGTGCACTCGGGTTAAAAGTCCCAGATGGCTCCACGACGCAGAGTCCAGATAGAGGTTAATATGGCAGCAGACACTCACCTTGGGCTCTGGCAGAGGGAAGGCAGACTGGACTAGAACTGAATGGAAACACTTGGGTTTTTGAGGGTGCTAAGAGCTTTCGCTGAGTGCAGCCACACAGGACTGTGGTCATTTTACTCCTTCCCAGGGCCCTGGGGAGAGGTGGTAGCCCCTCCCTCGGAGATTCAATCCCACCTGGTGGCCATTGAAATGCTAATTGAGTCCCATTAACAACCAACAGCTGCCTCACTCTCAGGAAATCCTCTTACACTGAGCACCTGAGGGAGTTTTCAGGCATCTCAGAAACCAAGGGTCCGAAGGTGACCACTAATAATAGCCTCCAGGCAAAAAATAAAAATAAATAAAGCTAGAGGATAACTACCATTCCCTGGGCTAGCAACTCAAACCAGGAAAGTGAAGAATTGACGGTGGTGTTTAAAGTGGGTCCTCCCTGGCACATCCAAACCCAGGAGAGAAAACCACAAAAAGCAGAACACCAACACCCACTGGGAAAATTTGGCAGACTCCAAAGCCCACTGTGATAGCCAAAATGGTGAAAAACAGAAACAAAAGCCAAATGAAAGAACAAGAGACCTCTACGGAAGATGAGATAAATGAGGTGCAGTTAAGCAAGTTAACAGAAATAGAATTTAGAGCCATGATGTTGCGGAAGCTCAACAGCATGTGTAAGGATATGAGCACCATGAGTAAAGACATAGAAATGTTGAAAACAAACCAGTTGGAAAATAAAAACCAACAGGAAGAAATGAAGAATGCCATATCAGAAATGAAAAACACATTGGAAGGTCTAAAAAGCAGAGTAGGGGAAGCTGAGGACCATCAGTGAATTAGAAGACAGGCTAGAAGAAATCAACCAATCAGAAAACCAAAAGGAAAAAACGATTAAAAAACAGGAAGACTGCTTTAGAGAACTGTGGGACAACTGGAAACAAAATAATATTCGCATCATAGGAGTCCCTGAAGAAGAAGAAAATAAGCAAGGGTTAGAAAATATATTCAAAGAAAGAGTGACAGAAAACTTTCCTAATTTGGTGAAGGAAGAAGGCATTCAAGTTCAAGAAGCACAGAGAGCCCCAAGTAAGAAGAACTCAAACAGGCCCACACCAACACACATAGTAATCAAACTGCAAAAAATTAAAGACAAAGAGAGAATCCTAAAAGCAGCAAGAGATAAACAACTGGTTACCTACAAAGGAAACCCCATAAGGCTCTCAGCTGACTTCTCTCAAGAAACACTACAGGCTAGAAGGAAATGGCATGAAGTATTCAAGGTCATGAAAAACAAGGATTTGAATCCAAGACTACTATACCCAGCAAGGCTATCATTCAAAATAGAAGGTCAAATAAAGAGCTTCCCAGACCAAAAAAAAAAAAGGCTAAGGGAATACATTAACACCAAACCAGCACTGCAAGAAATGTTAAAAGGACTGCTGTAATTACCAAGAGAAATGGGAAGGAAAATAGAACCACACTAAACAAAAATGGTAATAAATAAGCACATATCAATAATCACCTTAAATGTAAATGGATTGAATGCTCCCATAAAAAGACACAGAGTAGCTGATTGGATAAGAAAGCATGACTCATCTATATGTTGTTTACAAGAGACACACCTCACAACAAAAGACTCACAGAGATTGAAAATGAAGGGATGGAAAAAAATATTTCAAGCAAACAGAAAAGAAAAAAAAAAGCTGGAGTAGCAATACTTATATCTGATAAAATAGATTTCAGAAAGAAGGCCATAATTAGAGACAAAGAAGGCCACTACATAATATTGAAAGGATCTATCCAACAGGAAGATATAACCTTGATAAACATATATGCACCCAATTTAGGAGCACCAAATATATTAAAAAATTCTGGAGGACTTAAAAGGAGAAATTGATAGCAACATAATCATAGCAGGGGACTTCAACACCCCACTGACATCATTGGATAGATTCTGTAGACAAAAAAATTAGCAAAAAAAACAGAGACTCTAAATGAAGCACTAGACAAAATGTATTTAATAGATATCTATAGAGAACTACACCCAAAAACAACAAAATTCACATTCTTCTCAATTGCACATGGACATTCTCAAAGATAGACCACATGTTAGGGCACAAAATAAGTCTCTACAAGTTCAAGAAGACTGAAATTATATCAAGCATCTTCTCAGATCACAATGGCATGAAATTAGAAATGAATTGCAAGAACATACAAAGACATTTGCACACATGGAAGCTAAATAACATGTTATTAAACAATGAATGGGTCACTGAGGAGATAAAGAAAGAAATCAAAAACTTCCTGGAAACAATGAAAATGAAGACACAACAACATAAAATCTATGGGATGCAGCGAAAGCAGTTCTGAGAGGGAAGTTCATAGCAATACAGGCCTACCTCAACAAAGAAGAAAAATCTCTAATAGACTATCTAACTTCACAACTTAAAGAACTAGAGAGCAAACAAAGAGAAAACCCCAGAGCAAGTAGAAGAAAGGAAATAGTAAGGATCAGAGCAGAAATAAATGACATAGAGACCAAAAAAACAATTCAAAGGATCAATAAAACAAAGAGCTGGGTTTTCAAAAAGATAAATGGGATTGATGGACCCTTAGCTAGATTCACCGAGAAACAAAGAGAGAGAACCCAAATACACAAAATCAGAAATGAAAGAGGAGAGATAACAACTGACACCACAGAAATACAAAAGATCATTAACAACTACTATGAATAATTATATGGCAACAAATTCGACAATCTAAGCAAAATGGACAAATTTCTAGAAACACATAGTCTCCCAAAACTGGATCAGGAAGAGATAAAAAACTTGAACAGACCAATAACAACAGAAGAAATTGAAGATGTAATCAAGACTCTCCCAGCAAACAAAAGCCCAGGCCCAGGTGGCTTCCCGGGGGAGTTTTACCAAACATTCAAAGAAGAAAGAACTAACACCCATTCTCCTCAAACTATTTCAAAAAATTCAAGAAGAAGGAAGACTTCCAAACTCATTTTATGAAGCCAGCATAATTCTAATTCCAAAACCAAAAAAGACACAACAAAGAAGGAAAACTACAGACGGATATCCCTGATGAACATAGATGCCAAAATCCTGAACAAAATACCAGCAAATTCGATCCAGCAATACATCAAAAGAATTATCCACCATGACCAAGTGGGATTCATCTGAGGGATGCAAGGCTGGTACAGTATTTGCAAATCCATAAATGTGATACACCACATAATTAAAATGAAGAATAAAAACCACATGATAATATCAATAGATGCTGAAAAAGCCTTGGACAAAATCCAGCATCCATTTCTGATAAAAACGCTCAGCCGTGTGGGAATAGAGGGATCATATCTAGACATAATAAAGGCCATATATGAAAGACCTACAGCCAACATCATACTCAATGGGCAAATACTAAAAGCATTTCCCTTAAAAACAGGAACAAGGCAAGGATGCCCACTTTCACCACTCCTATTTAACATAGTACTGGAATTCTAAGCCCCAGCAATCAGACAGAAAGAAAAAATAAAAGGGATGCAAATTGGAAAGGGGGAAGTGAAATTGTTATTATTTGCAGATGACATGATACTGTACATAGAGAACCCCAAAGACTCCATCAAAAGTTTACTAGACTTAATAAATGAATTTGGCAAAGCAGCAGGATAGAAAATTAATGTCAAGAAATCGATGGCATTCTTATACACCAATGATGAACTCACAGAAAGAAAAACTAAGAAAACAATCCCATTTACCATTGCGGCAAAAAAATTAAGATACCTAGGAATAAACTTAACCAAAGAAATAAAGGACCTATTAGCAGAGAACTACAGGTCTTTGAAAAAAGAAATAGAGGAAGATATAAAAAAGTGGAAGCACATACCCTGTTCATGGATTGGGAGAATTAACATCATTAAAATGTCCATATTACCCAAAACAACATATAGATTCAACACAATCTTCATCAAAATACCAACGGCATACTTCACAGAATTAGAACAATTACTTCAAAAGTTCATATGGAACCAAAAAAGGACTCGAATCGCCACAGCAATCTTGAAAAGGAAGAACAAAGTTGGAGGGATCACATTACCAGATTTCAGGTTGCACTACAAAGCCACTCTATTGAAAACAGCCTGGTACTAGCACAAGAGTATGCACATAGCTCAATGGAAGAGAATAGGGAACTCAGAAATAGACCCAAGACAATATGCTCAATTAATATTTGACAAAGGTGGCAAGAGCATACAGTAGAGTAAAGACAGCCTCTAATAAATGGTGTTGGGAAAATTGGACAGCTGCATGCAAAATAATTAAACTAGACCATCAACTTACACCATACCCAAGAATAAACTCAAAATGGATAAAATACTTAAATGTGACTCATGAATCTATAACAATCCTAGAAGAAAACATAGGCAACAAAATTTCAGACATCACACGCAGCAGAATTTTCACTGATACATCACCTAAGGCAACAGGAACAATGGGGAAAATGAACACATGGGAGTACATCAAACTTAAATGCTTTTGCACAGCAAAAAGTACAACCACCAAACTGGAAAGGCAACCCCCTGTATGGAATAGCATAATTGCCAATGATACATCAGATAAGGCATTCATTTTCAATAGATATAGAGTGGTCATACAGCTCAACAAAAGGAAGATGAAAATCCAAATTAAAAAATGGGCAGAGGAACTAAATAGACACCTCTCCAAATAGGACATACAAATGGCTAAGATACATATGAAGAAATGCTCAACATCACTAATCATCAGAGAGATGCAAATTAAAACAAAAATAACGTATCCCCTCACACCTGTCAGAATGGCTGCCATCCACAAATCATCCAACAACGTGTTGGCAAGTGTGTAGAGAAGAGAGGACTCTAGTACACTGCTGGTGGGAATGCAGACTGGTGCATCCACTATGGGCAACAATATGATGTCACCTCAAATAATTAAAAATTGAACTGCCATTTGACCCAGTGATCACACTTCTAAGAATATAACCTAAGAAGCCTGGAAAACCAATCAAAAAGAATATATGTATCCCCATTTTCATACCAGCACTATTTACAATAGCTAAGATCTGGAAACAGCCCAAATGTCTGTCAGTAGACATTTGGATCAAAAAGCTGTGGTACATATACACAATGGAATACTATGCCGCTGTAAGAAAGAAAAATCTTTTATCCTTTGAGATGACATGGAGGGACCTGGGGAGTATTATCCTAAGCAAAAGAAGTCAAGCAAAGACAAATATCACATGATCTCACTTATTTGTGGAATAAAGTTAACATAATAATCTGATGTATGGGGTAGTCCCAGAGACGTGTAAGTGGGGTACAGACTGATAATCCCCAGAAGACGAGGTGGTGTGGGAGAGATAAACCACAGAACTGATATGCAAGTATGAATGAACAATGGACATGGACAACAAAGCTTGGGAGAAGGTGTGGAAGGTGAGGGAGGGTGTATCAATGGGTGAAAAAGGAGAAACAGCTGTAACAAAAATAAATTAAATAAATAAAAATATATTAATAATATATCTATTTAAATATTTTGCACACTTTTAATTGGGTTATTTGTCTTTTTATTGTTGAGTCCCAAGTGTTCTTTATATATTCTTGGTACCACACATTTGTCAAATATGTTGCAAATATCTTCTCTCATTCTGGGTTGTCTTTTTAACTTTGGTGATACTGTTCCTTGAAACACGTGTTTAAACATATTTTGACCAAGTTCAATTTATCTGTTTTTTATTTTGTCACCCATTCTTCTGGTGTTGTATCAAAAAAACTATTGCCAAATTTGAGGTGAAAATATTAACCCATATGTTTTAGTTTAAGAGTTTTATAGTTTTAGCTCTTGCAATTAGGTTTTTGATTCATTTTGAACTAATTTTGTATATGTTATAAGCTAGGTGTCCAAATTCATTCTTTTGCGTGTTGATATTCAGTTTTCTCAGCATCATTTGAAAAGACTATTCTTTCCACCATTCAATGTTCTTGGTATCTCAGTCAATATTCAATAAGTGAATGGATTTATTTTGGAGTCTAAATTTTATTCCATTGATTTACACATCTAATAGCAGAAGTTTTGATTATTGCAGCTTTGCAATAATTTTTAAATCAGGTAATGTAAATTCATTCCAGTTTTTCTTTTTCAAGGTTGTTAAGGTTACTCAGGATCTGTTTAGTTTCTATAGTAATTTTAGAATCACCTTGTACATTTCTGAAAAAAAAAAAAGACAGTTGAAACTTTGACAGATATTACATTTAGTCTATCGGTCAATTTGGGGAGTACTACAATCTTAACGAATCTAAATTTTTTCATCCATGACCATTGGGTTGGTTTTAATTTATTTGAATCTTCTTTCCAATAGACCTTCCTTATCTGACATTTCGCTTTCCATGGTTTCAGCTACCTGGGATCAATCATGGTCTGAAAATATTACATGGAAAGTCCTAGAATTAAACAAATCATACGTTTTAAATTGCATGATGTTCTCAGTATCATGATGAAATCTTATGCCATCCCAATCCATCACTCATGAAATATAAATAATCTCCTTTGTCCTGTGCATCCACAGTGTGTATGCTATCTGCACAATTAGATACTTAGTAGTCATCTTAGTTAACAGATCAACTGTCATGGTATCGTAGTGCTTGTGTTCAAGTAACCTTTATTTCACTTAATGGTGGCCCCAAAGCACAAGAGTAGTGATGCTTACAATTCACAATTTCCAAAGAGAAAAGATTAAGCACTTCTTTTAAGTGAAAAGGTAAAAGTTTTCCACTTAAGAAAAAAAAAATTGTGTGCTGAGTTTACTAAGATCTACAGTAAGAATGAGTCTTCTATGCATAAAATTGTAGAGGAAAAAAATTTTATTGGTTTGCTGAGAGAAAGAGGCCACATTCACATAACTTTTATTAGAATATATTGTCATACTTCTTCTATTTTACTTTAGTTATTGTTGTTAATATAACTGTGCCTATTTTATAAATTAATCTTTATCATAGGTATGGATGAATAGAAAAAAATATAGTATATATTGAGTTTAGTACTATTTATGGTTTCAGGCATCCACTGGTAGTCTTGGAATGTATCACATACACATAAGGGTAGACTAGTGTAATTTCTTTTAACAATAGTCTATAGTTTTCAAAGTGTTAGTTTTGTATTTTTTGTAAATTTTATTCCTAAATATTTTATTCTATGAGAAATTATTCATCAGTTTAGATTTAATATGGTAAGCTATAGCAAATTATTATAGGCTCAATGTGAAATATAATAAAAATTGCATTTCTGGCATTTATGGAGATATGCTGTCTGGATCTCCACTCAAAATAATCTTCCATTCAAGAAAAAATCTGCCATTCAGCTGTTAGGAATGCATTTTTCTAACAGCCTCTATCTATTAATCTTTGGGTTTTGCCTCAGTAATGCTCTTTATAGCAATCCTCTAGCCAATAACTAAGCATAGTAGGGTTATTGGTACCTGGTCATATCTGTCTCCCCATCATAAGACTCCTTTAATGAGAAAATTTTCCTTGGGAGCTCGCCATTGGGTTGGATAAGGTTTTGTGAGATCTGAACCTTGGTCTGATTCTGTCTAATATTACTTTCTGTCTGTTTTCCTTTCTCAGGTATCACATCAGCATTATATTCTAAAATCTTTCTCTACCCACTTCTACTCACTCCTCCTTTTACCTTTGATAAGCATTACCATCAATAAACGTTTGCACTCCTAACTCTCTTCTTACCAGAGAGAGCCCAATGGTGCACAGTTTAGGCTATATTACCATGTTGGGTAAATAAAAGAAAATAATAAAAGCATATTTAGAGGAAAACAACCTTTTTTTAAATCTGTTCTCTTTGGGTTCTCATACAATCCCAGTTTGGGTAACACTGTTATACACAAAATTCAATTTATTTAAGCCATAGTTACATACATATGTTGCTTCCAAATATAAAACATAGATCAGATTCTAATATAATGGTACAAGTTGCTCTAGGAAATGCATATTCTATAAGCAAATAGCCCTTATTTCAACTGATATTAGCCAGTGTAGCTTAGATCACAAATCCAACATCTACCTGGCACTCAAACAACTGGCTGAAAAGTGAAAAAAAAAAAAAGAAGAATGAAAGAAAAAAAGAAAACCTTCCAAATACTTGATATAAGGCAGCCAAACACAAAGTTTAAGTGAAGATTGATATTACCAATCCTGTTAATTCATGATGTGCATGCTATCATCTAAAACATTTAAGTAATTTAGTAATTGGTCTTCATGAGGTAGAAAGAAACTAGAGATCATTGAGGAGAACATTTACTCTCTCACTGTGCAGAAGCAGAGGCTGAGGCCCAGAGGGAGCAAATAACTTTCCCAAGATCACACAACAACCTAGTAGCTAAGCTAGTATTGAAACCAAAATCCTCTTTATCTGTCAGAGCTCCTCCCCTCTCATTTTTGTGGTAACCATATTTGAAGTGTCACTGATTCTAACATTTTTTTCTGTCATCAGGTTGCTAAATCTCATAAAGTACATTCATCAACAGTTTTTACTCTTCCCACTGATCTCAAATGCAGCTCAATACAAAATTGTCTCTTTCCATTTTAGGGGATAATCTCTGATATGTGATGGAGTGGAAATCCACTAGAGGTTACACAATTTAAATTGTCCAACACCAAAATAAAATATGCCTTAAGCAACACCATCTGTTATGCAATTTTGCGGTTGTAGAGAAGTAATAAAATTCATCTTAGAGGCTCATCTTCTATGTGACACATTCATTTCTTGATATCAAAACTTCCTACAAATTTGAACATGAAAAGTTCTGTTGACTTTTTTTTCCTAGTAATTTCTAATTTTATTAAAGTCCTAAACTCCAGAAGTTGGTAATGTGTTAATTACTCAGTTAGTCTTCCAAAGTGTTTTATAGTCAGGCTGATGGGCCCTAGGATATTGATTCTCTGGCAAAATATTGGAAGTGTGTTTATTATATACCTTCAATTTTCCAAAGTAGTTCACAGTGATGTTTCCAGGTCCTAAGATGTCGACCCTCTGGCAAGATAAGTCAGCACTTTGAAGAACAGCAAATTCATTAAGTTACTTTTATAGGGGGAAAAATGGCAGGTGCAATAATAGTATCTGGAGAAATTAAATCTGCTTCTCCCAAAGCACTAGTTTGGTTATTATTGTACCTTTTGGTGATTCAGTAGCTGGAACCTTTCCTCAGTCATTATTTTACTCATTTCCCAACACGGTAGCAGAAAATACAAAGCTTTCTGAAGTCAAAGCTATTAACCAATCCTAGTTTCAGAAAAACCTTCAGAAGATTTAGCTTGACTCTTCTGTTTTTACACACTGTGATTCCACTTTATGGTTAATTCTGTGTATCTTATGGTTTGAAATTGGCATTGCTTTGAGCAGGTAAAACTTGAGGACCTTGGCATGGTGAGAAAGACAGAGTTTGGTAATGTCTATAGCTACTTAGGGCTATCAGAAGCTGTAAAGACCTTAGAAATTATATTCTTATACTTATTATGAGTAAATGCCCTTTCTACAGAAGTGTAGGTTGGTATATGCTCTTATGTCAAAGTTTCCTATAGCAGAATTAGGTTTAAATAGTCAAGAGGGGAAACTGTGGGTATGTTTGTGGTGGCAAGATATTACAAAAGTAAACTTTATTTATTTATTAAGCACTTGTGTATCAGATACTGGATTAGACAATGGAATTATAGTACTAATTTGGACAGAAAATGTTTATGACCCAGATAATTTACAATCTAGTGAGAAATAGAAATAGAAAACAGGCAATTATAATACACCATACAGAAGAAGAAAAGTGGTGGCAGCATAAATGGAAGCTGCACAGACTGTCTCCCAGGAACAAACTGGAATTACAACTAAAATAAAGATGAATCATTTGGAGTAACTAACTGAAAAGCAGCTAGAGAGAAGCCATATAATGAGGGACAGAAAGAGGAAGACATATTGAACCTGGTTGGAACTACAGAGGTATATGAGGTGAGCTGGGAGCCCAAGGACAGTAGCAGAGGGCCATAGTAGTCGTGAACACTTCCCAGTGAGAAAGCAGGGGTTTTAAAAAGCACAAAAAGAACTACAACCATTCATCTTAGGCTCCAAAAGATGGAGGGCATACTGGACTGAAACTGTGTGGAGGAAGTCCAGAGCTCCTGGCTCAGGAGAGAGCTGGAGAAGAAAACACCAAGAGTTTTGTGTTGAATCATTCCCTCATAGGACCATAGCCATCTTTTACAAAAAGCCTCTTTCCAGATCCCCAGGGAGAATCAATGGTTCCTCCCCCAGAAATTTAACACTACCAGGCCAGATTAGAGAAATGCAAATTGAGGCTCATTAACATCTAGAGTGCAATAGCAACCAAGTGCCCCACCGAGTGGAAATCCTCTTATGCTTGAGGGAATTTTCATTCAGCTGAGGGCTACAAATAAAATTTTCTCAAGTAACTGAGTCTAATATCCTCCAGGAAAAAAAGGTAGAGGATGACTAAACCTTTTCTTGGCTTGCAAATCTACCCAGGAAAGTAAGACTTAACAGTGGTGTCTAATGTGGGTCCTCCAACACTCATCAAAACCCAGTAGAGGAAGTCACAACCAGAAGAAGACCAACACCTACAGGAAAAACTTGGCAGACTCAAAAACCCACTGAGACAAGCAAAATGGTGAGACAAAAAACAAATCCCAAATAAAAGCACAAGAGAATTTCACACAAGAAAACTTCAGAGTAATAATCATCAGGGAGCTCAACAGCATGAGTAAAGATATAGAAACATAGAAATAAAGAATGGCATAGCAGAAATAAAGAACACGTTAAAAGGAATAACCAGCAGAGTAAAGAAAGCTGAGAAATAGATCAGTAAATTGGAAGACTGTGTAGACAAAAATCACCCAATCAGGGAAAAAAAAAAAGTAAAAAATAGGAAGGCAACCTAAGATACTTGTGAGACAATATTAAACATAACAATATCTATATCATAAGTGTGCCAGAAGAAGAAGAAAATGAGCAAGTTTTAGAGAATATACTTGAAGAAATAGTAACAGAAAACTCCCCTAGCTTGGTGAAGAAAAGAGGCATGCAAGTTTAAGAAGCCCAGAGAGCCCCAAGTAAGAAGAATTCAAAGAGGTCCACACAAAGACACCTAAAAAGTAAATGCCAAAAATGAAAGACAAAAAGAGAATACTAAAGGCAGCAAGAAATAAGCAACAGGTTACCTACAAAGGAATCTCCATAAGGCTATCAGCTGACTTCTCAACAGAAACACTACAGACCAGAAGGGAATAGCATAAAATAATCAAGGTAATGAAAAACAAGGATCTAAATTCAAGACTATTCTATCCATCACAGCTATCATTCAAAATAGAAGGTGAAATAAAAAGCTTCCCAGACAAATAAATAAATAAATAAATAAATAGGCTAATGGACTATATTAGCACCAAAAAAGCACTGCAAGAAATGTTAAAAAACTTCTGTAATAAGCAGAAGAAATATAAAGGACACATAACCATAATAAACAAAATGGCAATAAATAAGTACATACCAATAGTAACCTTAAACATAAGTGTATTAATCATTTCCATCAAAAGACACATAGTAGCTACATGGATAAAAAAGCATGACTCATATATATTATGTTTACAAGAGATCCACCTCACAACAAAAGACTCACACAGTTTGAAAGTGAAGAGGTGGAAAAAAATCTACCAAGCAAATGAAAAGGAAAAAAAAAAAAAAGCTGGGGTAGCAAAACTCATATCCAAAAAAAAATGGACTTCAAAATGAAAGCCATAACTAGAGACAAAGAAGGCCACTACTTAATATTAAGAAGATCTATCCAACTGGAGGATATAACCTTGTAAACACATATGCACCCAATATAGGAGCACCAAAATACATTAAAAAAACTTCTGGAGGACTTCAAAGGAGGAATCAACAGCAATACAATCATGGCAGAGAACTTCAACACCCCATTGACATCACTGGGTAGATCCTTTAGACAAAATATAATAAGAAAACAGAGACTTTAAATAATACACTAAACCAATTGCATTTAATAAATATTTATAAAGAATTACACCCCAAAACTGCAGAATACACATTCTTCTCACGTTCACATAGGATATTCTCAAAGATAGACATGGTAGGACACAAATTAAGTTTCTAGAACTTCAGGAAGATAGAAATCATATCAAGCATCTCCTCAGATCACAATGGCATCAAACTAGAAATCAATTATATCAAAAACATTAAAAAACAATCAAATACATGGAGGCTAAACAACATGGTCTTAAGTAATGCATGGGCTATGACAGATTTCAAGAAAGAAATTAAAATCTTCCTGGAAACCAATGAGAATGAACACTCATTAACACAAAATCAGTGTGATGCAGCCAAAGCAGTCCTCAGAAAAAAGTTCATAGCACTATAGGCCTACCTCAAGAAACAAGAAAAATTTTCAATTGACTTTTTAACCCTACAACTTAAATCACTATAAAGTAAACAAAATAAAAAAATCCAGTGCAAGAAGAAAGAAAGAAATAGTAAAGGGCAGAGCAAAAATCAATGATATAGAACAAAATAACAACAACAACAACAAAAATAATTCAAAAGATCAAAAAAACAAAGAGCTGGTTCTTTGAAAAGATAAGCAAATGGATAAACCCTTAGCCAGACACACAAAGAAGCAAAAATAGAAGACACAAATAAACAAATTAGAAACAAAAGAGGAAAAGTAACAACTGACATCACAGAAATACAAAGGATTGTTAACAAATATTATGAACAATTATATGCCAACAAATTGGACAATCTAAGCAAAATGTACACATTTCTAGTAACATATGATATTCAAAAACTGAACTGGGAAGAGATTGAAAACGTGAATAGACCATTAACATCCATGAAGATTGAAGATGTAATCAAAAAACTCCCAGCAAGCAAAACTCCAGATCCAGATGGCTTCATGGAGTTGTACTAAACATTCATAGATAATTTAACACCCATACTACTCAAACTATTCCCAAAAAACATCCAATAAGGAGGAAGAGTTTCCAACTCCTTTTATAAGGCCAGCATAATTTGAGTAAAAAAAAAAGAAAGAAAAGAAAGAAACAACAGATAAAGGCACTACAAAGAAAGAAAACTACAAGCCCATGATGAATATAGATGCCAAAATCCTTAAGAAAATATTAGCAAATTGGATCCAGTAATACAGTAAAAAAAATTATTCACCATGACCAAGTGAAATTAACCCCAGAGATGCAATGCTGGTATAACATTTGCAAATCAATAAATGTGGTACACCACTCAAGCAAAATGAAAGATAAAAACAATATGATCATATCTATAGATGCTGAAAAACATTCAATAAAATTCAGCACCAATGTATGATGAAAACAAAAAACAAAAAACAAAAAACAACTCAGCATGTGGGAATTCAGGAACCATATCTCACATAATAAAGGCCATATATAAAAAACCAACAGCCAACATCATTCTCACTGGGCAAAACAAAAGCATTTCCCTTAACAACAGGATAAAAACAGGAATGCCCACTTTTGCCATGCTTATTTAACATAGTACTGGAAGTCTTAGCTACAGCAATTAGATAAGAAGAAAAAAAAAAAAAAAAAAGGGTCCTAATCAGAAAGGAGGAAGTGAAACTGTCATTATTTGCAAATGACATGGTATTGTATATAGAAAACACTAAAGACTCTATCAAAAATCTACTAGAGCTAATAAATGAATTTGGCAAAGTAGCAAGATACAAAATTAACATCAAGAAATTGATGCTATTTTTGTATTCCAATAATGAACTCAAAGAAAGAAAACTAAAAATAAATCCCATTTACCATTGCAGCAAAAAAAAAAACAAAAAAAAACAACAACACTAAGATACCAAGAAATAAACTTAACAAAAAAGAAAAGGACCTGTTCTCAGAAAACTACAGGACATTGAAAAAAGAAATAGAGGAAGATATAAAAATAGTGGAAGCATATACCTTGTTCATTGATTGGAAAAACTAATATAATTAAAATGTCCATAATACACAAAGCAATCTATAGATTCAATGCAATGCCCAGCAAAATACCAATGACATATTTCACAGAACTAGAAAAAATACTTCAGAAGTTTATATGCTACCAAAAAAAACCCTGAGTAGCCAAAGAAATTTTGAAAAAGGTCAAAGTACGTGGGATCAGAATCCTGGACATCAGGTTATACTACAAAGCCTCTGTAATGAAAACAGCCTGGTACTGGCACACAAACAGACATCAAGATCACTGAAAGAGAACAGAGAACCCAGATATTGACATAAGACATTATACTCAATTAATATTTTACAAAGTTGGCATGAACATACAATGGAGTACAGATAGCCTCTTCAATAAATGGTGTTGGGAAAATTGAACAGCTACATATAATAAAATGAAGCTAGACCACCAACTTATACTATAAACAAGAATAAACTCAAAATGGATAAAAGACTTAAATGTGACTCGTGAATACATAAAAATCCTAGAAGAAAATGTAGGCAACAAAATTTCAGACATCATACACAGCAGCCTTTTTGCCTATACATCTTCTAAGGCATGAGAGAAAAAGAAAAAAAATAAATAAATGGGACTACATCAAACTATACAGCTTCTATACAGGAAAGGATACAAGCATCAAAATGGAAAGGGAACCCACTGTATGGGATAGTATAATTGCCAATGATACATCAGATAATGGCTTACTCTCCAAAATATATAGAGCACTCATACAACTCAACAAAAGGAAGACAAAGAATGCAGTTAAAGTGAAATAAGCCATTTAGAGAAAGACAAATATCACACAATCTCACTTATTTTGGAAATATAATGAACAATACAAGCTGATGAACAAAAGAGACCCAGAGATATAGAAGTAGGGTATGGACAGACAAACCTCAAAAGACTGGGATGTGGGGGAGGAAAGAGTTAAACCTCAGAACTTATATGCATATATGCATAACCAATGGACATAGACAACAATACTGTGGGGGAAGGGTGGGGTTGAGAAGAGAGTGTCAATGGGATAAAGAAAGAGAAACATCTGTAACAAAAATAAATTAATAAAAATATAAAAAGGGTAGAGCTCTAAATAGACACCTCTCAAAAAGGACATACAAATGGTCAAGAGACATAAGAAAAAATGCTCAATGCCACTAGCTATCAGAGAGATGCAAATTAAAATGACTATGAGGTATCACCTCACACCTGTCAGAATGGCTGCCATCCACAAATCATCAAACAAGTTCTGGTGAGAGTGTGGAGAATAGGAGACTGCTGCTGGGAATGCAGACTAGTGTAGGCTCTGTGGAAAACAGTATGGTGTTTCCTCAAAAATTTAAAAATTGATCTGCCATTTGACCCAGTGATTCCACTCTAGGAATATATCCTAAAAAGCCTGAAACACCAATCAGAAAGAATATATGTACCTCTATATTCATAGCAGCACTATTTACATTTGCTGAGATCTGGAATCAGCCCAAGTGTCCATCAATAGATGAGTGGGCAAAAAAGCTCTGGTGCATATACACAATAAAATGCTATGCAGTTGTAAGAAAGAAAGATCTCTTATCCTTTGAGATGACATGGAAGGACCTGGAGAGAATTATGCTAAGCAAAATAAAACAATCAGAGAAAGACAAATATCACATGATCTCACCTATTTGTAGAATATAATGAGGCTGATGAGCAAAATAGACCCAAAGACATAGAAGTAGGGTACACAGTTTCAAACCTCAGAAGAGGGGGTGTGGGTAGGAAAGAGATAAACCAAAGAATTTATATTCATATATGCATAACCAATGTACAGACACAACAATGCAGGAGGATGGGGGGGTGGGATCAGGAGAAAGGTGTCAAGGGGGGGAAGGAGAAACATCTGTAACAAAAATAAATTAATACATAAATAATAAAAAAAGAATAATGACCTTTTTAATAGATTTCCAAACTTTGCTTCATTTATGTCATCTCTACACTTTTTTGGCAATTAGTTTTGCTGCTGTCTTTCTTTCCAGTGATGTACATTTTTAGCATCCTCCCACTGCTCCTAAAGCCTTCTTTCTTCGGCTTGTTTCTGCAGCTTCCCACTTTGTCTTTGAGCTCCCTCTGCTGGCCCTAAGAGGGTTGCAGAGTTGATTTCTTTTGGAATACATAATATAAACTAGAGTATACAGAATGAAAGTAAGCATATTAATTAACTCCGTTTTAGTTAGAGAAAATTAAATATTGTCTTGATTCATACATTTTAGTGTAACTGGAAATTGGGGTATTTATTTGGCACAGTATGAATGACTGATTCAATCAAAATTTATATTAACAAAAAAGCAATGTGGCTACTTTATTTTTTCATCTTAAATATTGGATCTATGCAAAAGTCCATGTGAGTTGTGCAGATTTTATTGATTTCTGGCTTGGACACAATGAGATATGTACACATGTGTTTTGAAAGGAACAAAAATATATTTGATTCATGGTAGTGCATTTATCTACCCATTTCACCTTCTTTTCTTTTAGACTCCTTTAAAAGTGTGTTTGAGGATGTTACTATTTATCATATTCAACACAACTGATGGTTTGAGTTTTTTTTTTATAATAACTGGATGTTCACCAGAAAAGACTTATCAAGTATTGATTTTCCAAATAAATTTAGATACCACTGATTTGAAGGAGATCGTGAGAGTTACAGTTTCCCTCACATATAATTTTAGTAGCTGTAAGTACTCTCCTGTTTGTTCTGAATTGCAACTGAACTAGCTCTATGACCTTAGGAAAGGAGCTTAATTTGTATGGATTTAATTCACTAATTGCAGAATAAAGAAATTGCGTGAGGGCATCCCTAATGATTTAGTCTTAATTGATATATTATCTGCATAATAACTTTTCCAATGAAAGTTGTATAGTAAAGATTTATCTGAACTTTTAAACTTCTTTAATTTATACTGTAGAACTTGGATGTTTTATGTTTGGCATGTGAAAGAAATATTCAAACAATGGCTTTTATGGAAAACTTAAAACATCTTTAGAAGTATAAACATTAGTTATATATATTTGATTTGTTTATGAACAGTCTCCAGGAAGCTGAAAACAGCTAAGATGATGTGCATAAACCAAAGTGGACCTGCAAGTGTAGAAAAAGTAAAGTAGGAAAAGTTTCAAAAAGAAATATTTTCTTCTTGGTATTTGCCTTTGAGTGGAAGCAGCTGGCTATTTGAAACCTTACCTGAAGTTACACACCCAGCAGGATCACATATTATTAGTAAGATTAATGTGTTTTTCTAGGAAGCAGCCAACCTCAAATGCAATTAGTATAAAATAAGTTATCAACTTGGATGTTGTAAAAGGAACTACCAATCTATTAAAACAAGAAGAATGATGTAATAACAAGTGTCAATTGGAAGGCAATCATGTCAAAGTAAAAAAAAAAGATAATTGGAGTGGACCCTTGTCAGTGTCGCCAGCTATGTTCAAGGAGATGATGCTTTGATCATGTAACACGTGATTTGAGAGCACTTGGAAAGGAGGGAGCACTCCTTTGTCATCGGAGCATAAAACATTTCTGCATCCTTCCTCAACCAGGACATATCCTCATCAAGCTGCCTTTAGATCTTGTGATCTTCCTTTTGGAACAAGATTGGGTTCATTTGGCAAACAGGGATATTTCTTACTTCTTGTATATTTTATTTGTAATTATAAATAAATAGATTCATTGTGTGATATATCAACAAATCTAGTGAGAATTTGGGCAACATGAGCTGGATCATCCCTTCCTGAGATGATGATCATCATATCAGAAAAAATAGGACTCAACCTGAAACACCAATCAGAAACAATATATGTACCCCCACATTCATACCAGCACCATTTACAAAAGCTAATATCTGGAAACAGCCCAAATGTCCATCAGTAGACAAATGGATAAAAAAGCTGTGGTACATATACACAATTGGGTACTATGCAGCTGTTAGAAAGATCTCTTATCCTTTGACACTACACGGAGGGACCTGGAAAGTATTATCCTGAGCAAAACATGCTAATCACAGGGAGAAAAGTATCATATGATCTCACTTATTGGTGGAACATAATGAACATAACAGTCTGAGGACCAGGGTAGTCCCAGAGACGTGGAAGTGGGGTACAAACTGACAATCCCCTGAAGAGGGTGCAGGGGGGAGAGATAAACCACAGAACTTATATACATGCAAGTATGAACAATAGACATGGACAACAAAGGTGGGGACTGGGTGGGGAGGGAGAGGTAAGGAGGAATCAGTGGGGGGGGAAAGGAGAAACATCTGTAACAAAAATAAATTAATTAAAAAATAAAATAAAATAATAAAAAAAATAGGCCTCAAAGAAGTAAGATCCGACCTTCCACAAAAGAGAGCATTTCTTATTGCCTACCCAAGTCCCAAATCCCTCAATTCTCAAAGACTCCTATATCATCAATATTTAGTGTGTAAAACCACAATCAGTACTTTACAATGACCAAGAATTGTTTTATTTCTCAAATCTCTAATATTAATACCAATCTCAGAGTTACCTATTATATAGGTCTTTCACTCCCTTTACTATCACTCTTCTCCCGTAGTAAAAGACTGTTTTTTGGATTCCTTCATTTGCTTCCAGTTTAGACACCCCAAAGTCTCACTTTCTTTCCAATGCTTTTTGGAGCTGGTGGTCAATAACATAAAACTGTTTTATCAGTCCCCTCAACTCCCTCCCAACACTGCTTTAGTTATTTTGTGTCTAGCTAATATTTATTGAAAATTTACTATGTGTCAGGCAATTTACAGAGATTCTTCGATCTAATTTGACCAACCCTATGAGGGTTCTGCCCCCATTTTATAAAAGAAGAACTTAAGTTTTTGAGAAGATGAGGAGGTTGTCCAAACTCACATAATTTGTAAGTAGCAGAGGCAGGACTCTAAGCCACATTTGTCACTAAGACCTTCACCCTTTTTTTTTTTTATGAATTAATTTTTGTTACAAATGTTTCTCCTTTTCCCCCCACTGATTCCCCTCTCTCCTTCCCTCCCTGTCCTGTCACCAGTTTGTTGTCCATGTTCAATGTTCATGCATACATGCGTATAAGTTCTGTGGTTTATCTCTCCCCCACCACCCCCTATTCTGGGGATTGTCAGTCTGTACCCCACTTCCACGTCTCTGGGACTACTCCATTCCTTAGACTGTTATGTTCATTATATTCCACAAATAAGTGAGATCATATGATACTTCTCTTTCTCTATTTGGCTTGTTTCACTTAGGATGATACTCTACAGGTCCCTTTGTGTAGTCTTAAAGGATAAGAGATCTTTCTTTCTTACAGATGCATAGTACTCCATTGTGTATATGTACAACAACATTTTTATCCAATCGTCTACTGAGGGACACTTGGGCTGTTTCCAGATCTTAGCTATTGTAAATAGTGCTGCTACAAACATGGGGGTACATATATTCTTTCTGATTGGTGTTTCAGGCTTCTTAGGGTATATTCTTAGAAGTGTGATCACTGGGTCAAATGGAAGTTCATTTTTTAATTTTTTGAGGTAACACCATATTGTTTTCCATAGTGGCTGCACCAGTCTGCATTCCCACCAGCAGTGTACTAGAGTAGCTTTTTCTCCACACCCTCACCAACACTTGATGTTTTATGATTTGTTGATGGCGGCCATTCAGATAGGTGTTAGGTGATACCTCATTTTTGTTTCAATTTGCATCTCTCTGATGATTAGTGATGTTGAGCATTTCTTCATGTATCTCTTAGCCATTTGTATGTCCTGTTTGGAGAGGTGTCTATTTCGTTCCTCTACCCATTTTTTCATCGGGGTCTTTGTTTTCCTTCTGCTGAATTCTATGAGCACTCTCTATATATTAGAAATTAACCCCTTATCTGATATACAATTGGTAATTATGCTCTCACATACAGTGGGTACCCTTTCCATTTTGATGATTGTATCTTTCGCTGTGCAGAAGCTTTTGAGTTTGATGTAGTCCCATGTGTTCATTTTCTCTTTTGTTTCTATTGACTTAGGTGATGTATCAGTGAAAATTCTGTTGCATATGATGTCTGAAATTTTGTTGCCTACAGTTTCTTCTAGGATTTTTATAGATTTATGAGTCACATTTAAGTCTTTGATCTTGTGTAGGGTGTAAGTTGATGGTCTAGTTTCATTTTTCTGCATGTAGCTGTCCAATTTTCCCAGCACCATTTATTAAAGAGTCTGTCCTTACTGCACTGTATACTATTTCCACCTTTGTCAAATATTAACTGAGCATATTGCCTTGGGTTCATTTCTGGGTTCTCTTTGCTGATCCACTGGTCTATATGCCTGTTTTTGTGCCAGTACCAGGCTGTTTTGATTATGGTGGCTTTGTTGTATAAGCTGAAATCTGGTAATGTGATCCCTCCAACTTTGTTCTTCCTTTTAAGATTGCTGTGGCTATTCAAGGTCTTTTTTGGTTCCCTATGAATTTTTGAACTACTTTTTCTAATTCTCTGAAGTATGCCGATGGTATTTTGATGGGGATTGCATTGAATCTACAGATTGCTTTGGGTAATATGGACATTTAATGATGTTAATTCTCCCAATCCATAAACAGGGTATGTGCTTCTACTTTAAATAATATCTTACTATATTTCTTTTTTCAATGACCTGCGAATAGGTTCTTTATTTTTTTGGTTAAGTTTATTCCTAGGTATCTTAATTTCTTTGCAGCAGTGGCAAATGGGATTGTTTTCTTAGTTTCTCTTTCTGTGAGTTTATCCTTGGTGTATAAGAATGCCATCGATTTCTTGATGTTAATGTTGTATCCTGCTACTTTGCCAAATTAATTTATTAAGTCTAGTAAATTATTGATGGAGTCTTTGGAGTTTTCAACGTATAGTATCATGTCACCTGCGAATAATGACAGTTTCACTTTCTCCTTTCCAATTTGTATCCCTTTTATTTTCTTTTAATGTCTGATTGCTGTTGCTAAGCCTTCCAGTACCATGTAAAATAAGAGTGGCGAAAGTGAGCATCCTTGCCTCATTCCTGTTCTTAAGGGAAATGCTTTTAGTTTTTGCCCATTGAGTATGATGTTGGCTGTAGGTCTTTCTTATATGGCTTTTATTATATCTAGATATGATCCCTCTATTCCCACATTGCTGAGCATTTTATCAGAAATGGATGCTGTATTTTGTTGAAGGCTTTTTTGGCATCTATTGATATGATCGTGTGGTTTTTATTCTTCATTTATGTGGTGTATCACGTTTATTGATTTGCACATATTGTGCCAGCCTTGCATCCCTGGGATGAATCCCCCTTGGTCATGGTGGATAATTTTTTTGGTGTATTGCTGGAACCGATTTGCTAGTATTTTGTTCAAAATTTTGGCTTCTATGTTTATCATAGAAGCCTGTGGTTTTCTTTCTTTGCAGTGTCTTTTTCTCGTTTTGGAATTAGAATTATGCTGGCCTCCTAGAACGATATTGGAAGACTTCCTTCTTCTTGAATTTTTTCAAATAGTTTGAGAAGAATGGTTTTTAGTTCTTCTTTGAATGTTCACTACAATTCCCCCATGAAGCCATCCGGGCCTCAGCTTTTGTTTGCTGGGAGAGTCTAGATTACATCTTCAATTTCTTTTGTGGTCATTAGTCTGTTCCAGTTTTCTATCTCTTCTCGATGTGATTTTGAGAGACTATGTGTTTCTAGAAATTTGTCCATCTTGCTTAGATTGTCGAATTTGTTGCCATATAATTGTTCATAATATCTGTTAACGATACTAACATCTGTGGTGTCAGTTATTATTTCTTCTCTTACATTTCTGATTTTGTGTGTTTGGGTTCTCACTCTTTGTTCTTTGGTGAGTCTAGCTAAGGGTCCGTCAATCTTTTTACCTTTTAAAAGAACCTGCTCTTTGTTTCATTGATCCTTTGAATTGTTGTTTTGGTCTCCATGTCATTGATTTGTGCTCTGATTTTTACTATTTTTTTCCTTCTACTTGCTCTCGGGGTTTTCTTTCTCTTTGCTTTCTAGTTCTTTAAATTGTGAGGTTTAGATGGTTTATTAGAAATTATTTTTGTTTCTTGAGGTAGGCCTGTATTGCCATGAACTTCCCTCTCAGAACTGCGTTCGCTGCATCCCATAGATTTTGTGTTGTTGTGTGTTCATTTTCATTGGTTTCCAGAAAGTTTTATTTCCTTCCTTGATCTCCATGGTAATGCATTCATTGTTTAATAACTTGCTGTTTAGCCTCTATGTTTTCAAATGTCTTTGTATGTTCTTGTTCAAATTGATTTCTAGTTGCATGCCACTGTGTCATGAGAAGTTTCATGATATGCTTTCAATCTTCTTGAACTTGCAGAGGCTTAGTTTGTGTCTTCACATGTGCGCTATCTTTGAGATTGTTCCCTGTGCACTGGAGAAAAATGTGAATTCTGCAGTTTTGGAGTGTAATTCTCTGTCGATATCTATTAAGTCCATTTGGTGTAGTGCTTTATTTAGAATCTGTGTTTCCTTGTTAATTTTTTGTCTACAAGATCTATCCAGTGATGTCAGTGGGGTATTGAAATCCCTTGCTATGATTGTATAGCTGTTGATTTCTCCTCTGAAGTCGTCCAAAAGATATGTTGGTGCTCCTAAATTGACTGCATATATGTTTACCAAGGTTATATCTTCCTGTTGGATAGATACTTTCAATATTATGGAGTGGCCATCTTTCTCTGTAGTTATATCCTTCATTTTGAAATCTACTTTATCAGATATGAGTACTGCTACCCCAGCTTTCTTTCTTTTTCTTTCTATTTGCTTGAAAGATTTTTTTTTATCCCTTCACTTTCAACCTATGTGAGTCTTTGTTTGTGAGGTAGGTTTCTTGTAAACAACATATTTGTGACTCATGCTTTCTTATCCAGTCAGCTACTCTGTGCCTTTTTATCGGAGCATTCAAATCATTCACATTTAAGGTGATAATTGATATGTACTTACGTATTGCCATTTTTGTTTAGTGTGGTTCTATTTATTTTCCTATTTCTTCTACTTATTACAGTAGTTTTTTTAACATTTCTTGGAGTGCTGGTTTGGTGTTAATGTATTCCCTTGGCCTTGTTTTTTTTTTTTTTTTCTTTTCTTTTGTCTGGGAAGCTTCTTATTTGACCTTACATTTTGAATGATAACCTTGCTGGGTAGAGTAGTCTTGGATTCAGATCCTTGTTTTTCATGACCTTGATTACTTCATGCCACTCCCTTCTGGCCATTAGTGTTTCTGTGGAGAAGTCAGTTGAGATCCTTATGGGGTTTCCTTTGTAGGTAAGCTGTTGCTTATCTCTTGCTGCCTTCAGGATTCTGTCTTTGTCTTTAATTTCTGGCATTTTAATTACTATGTGTTTTGGTATGGGCCTGTTTGGGTTCTTCTTACTTGGGACTCTCTGTATTTCTTGAACTTGAATGCCTTCTTCTTTCACCAAGTTATGAAAGTTTTCTATCTCTATGTCTTCAAATATATTCTCTAAACCTTGCTTAACTTCTTCCTCTTCAGGGACTCCTATAATATGAATGTTATTACGTTTCCAGTTGTCCCACAGTTCTCTTAAGCTATCTTTCTGTTTTTGCATCATTTTTTCCTTTTTATTTTCTGATTAGTTGTTTTTTTTTCTACCCTGTCTTCTAATTCACTGAACCGGTCATCAACTTCCTTTACTCTGCTGGTTAGTTCTTCTAATGTGTTCTTAATTTAGACTATGTCATTCTTCATTTCCACTTGGTTGGTTTTCAATGTTTCTGTATATTTACTCATGGTGCTGATGTCCTTACTCATGCTTTTAAGCTTCCTTAAGATGGTGGCTCTGAACTCTACCTCATATAATTTGCTTAACTGCATTTCATTTATCTCTTCTTCGATAGAGTTCTCTTCTTCTTTCATTTGAGATTTGTTTCTTTGTTTTACCATTTTGGCTATCTGAGTTGGTTTTGGATTTTGCCAAATTTTCTCTGTGAGTGTTGGTGTTCTGCTGTTTGTGGCTCCCTCTGCTGGGTTTGGATGAGCCTGGGTAGGCCCACATTGAATACCACTGTGAAGTCTTGCTTTTCTGGGTAGATTTGCAAGCTCATGAATGGTTCAGTTATCCTCTAGCTATTTCCTGGTGGCTAGTAGTCTCAGTTATTCAGTGCCTTGCAATGTAGCCCTGGTGTTCTTCATAAGAAGATTTCCAGAGGTTGGGATAGATGCTGGTTATTAATGAGCCTCAGTTTGCATTTTTCCTCACCTGGAAAAGCCTTAATCCCCAGGGTGGGGGTGCTGCTGCTTGTTTCCACAGCTTGGGGAAGAAGCACACTGGCCACTGTCCTTTGTGGCACAACTCAGCAAGAACTCTGAGTACCCTCCAAATCCCAGGTGTCCCCCAATAGTTTTATACCAGTCTGCCCTCCTTCTGCTATAGCTCCCATGTGAGTGGCTGTGGCTATTTTAGTGCTCTGTTCAGGCTCTCTGCACTGTGGAGCAGGCTTGGTCTTTATTCTTCTAGTGTGCTGCTCACAGGTAAGACTACTGCTGTCCATGGGCTCCCAGCTTGCCACTCTCTTACCTCCGCAGATCCAACCACTGTCCCTAGCTATATGGTCATGTCCTGCTGCTTTTCTGTTGCTTTTTTTCTAATTATTTGTCTTTATTTTAGATGTAATTCTCTTTTCATCTTGGGAGATCATCTGAGTAGCTTTTATTCACTCTGCCTTTATTTTTCAGATCTTCTATGCCTATCTTGTGTGTAGCTGGGTTGCACAGGCTTTCCTGGTGCTCCAGAACCCTGCAGGTCCCCCGGGTAACTGGATCTCACAGTCCCTTTGGGGACCAGGCTGTATGCCTATTTTATGGGCTGCTGGGTCGCACAGGCTTCTCTGGTGAGTCAGCATCTCAGGTCCCTTCTGTAACTGGATGGCACAGTTCCTGCTGGGTGTCCCAGGCCTCTCTGGTGCTTCAGCCCACCACAGGTTTATTGGGTAACTAAATAGCTCAGTTCCTACTGGGTTGCACATGCTTTTCTGGTGCTTCAGCACCCCACAGGCTCCATGGATAACTAGATCATGCACTCCCCCCTGGGTCTCACAGGCCTCTCTGGTGCTTCAGCACTCCACAGGTCCCATGAGTAACTGCATCACACAGTCCTTGTTGGGTTGCACAGGCCTCACTGGTGCCCCTCACCCTGCACGTCCAGTGTGTGGGCAGGTGGATCGCATCAGTTTCTTTAGGGCTCAGTGTTTCCACTGCTTTTGTGAGGTACTGAACTGCACAGGCCTCTGTGGAGCCCCAGGCCCTGCTGCTGGCAGCTGGGGAGTGCTGCTGCCCAGTGGGGCTCAACTCCTGCTCAGCTTTGCTGTAGTTTTTGGGGATTGGTATTAGCTGCTGGTCTGTGCTTCTGTTGCCTGCGGATGGATATCTGCTCCCCAGCTTCTGTTGCTGGGGTTATATCTGGGCTCTGATTGGGCCTGCTAATATGGGAGATGGTGCTGGGCTCTGGGCTGTCTGTGGTTTCTGTGACTGACACCTTGGGAGCTCCACTACTGTTCACAGGTCTATGTTGACACAGAGTATCCACTGGTCTGATGGTGTCAGGTGCACTGGTGGGCTCAGGTTGCTGGGCCATAGCCACTCCCACTGCCTCCTCCCAGGGAAGACCTGAGATCTTCTAAAATGGTGGGACCTCCCCATGGTGCAGGGAGAAGGGCCCTGAAGGGCCACTTACCATGGTAGCTGGCTGCTTCTCTCCACAGCACAGGAACCTTCTGCTTCATGTCTGTACACTCCTGGGGTTTGTTCGTCCACCCTCGCATCCACTCACACTCTCTCACACAGTGGCTCAGTATCTCACACACTCACCCTCCCTCTTGTTTTGCTCACCGACATTTTGGACCATAACACAAGGACATTTTTCCATTTATCTTTTTAGATAGCTTAAAGGGAAGGGAGGGGGAGAGAGAGAGAGAAAGAGTGAGAGAGAGAGTGAGAGAAAGACACATTAATTGGTTGCTTTTCACTCGACACTGACCAGGGCCTGAGATTTAATCAGCAACTCAGGCACATGCCCGTAACCAGGAATTAAACCCACAACCCTTTGGCACACAGGCCAATGTTCTAACCATTGAGCCAAACCAGTCAGGGCTTACTTCCTTATTTTTAGAACTAGAGAGCTCTTAAAGAAAGTCTGGTGACATTATGCATATTAATGTCTACAAATTCTTGATTTCTTACATCAGCTTAGTCCTTAATAGTGCATATCCATCCCTTTACTTATTATTATTTCATTGCTATTTCTAAAAATAAAAATTTCAAATCTTTGCCTTTCTACTCAAATTTTCTACCCAACTTCCAACTCTTTCACTCTCAAAGAGTACACTTGGAATAAATCCTTTATTTCCAGTATTTTACCTACAGAATTTTTTCCCTGTACCCATTCATTTTCTAACAAATTGTGTGAGGCAGAATGTCTATATTTCTATTGAAAGTGTCTGTCCATTGTGCCCTCTGTTGTTTCTTCCTAAAACTTGCTACTTCATGTGTTTTCTCTCAGTACTTGAATTTCAATTTTTAAATAATTTTCTCTTTATTGATTTTAGAAAGAGCAAGAAAGAGAAAGAGAGAGAAACATCAATGAGAGAGAACAACTGGCCATCTCCTGCATGTCCCCCACTTTTAATTTGGCCCACAACATGGGCATGTGCCATGACTGGGAATTGAACCACTAACCTCTTGGTGCATGTGTTGATGCTTAACAACTGCGATACACTGGCTAGGTTTAATTTTCAATTTTTTAATCAATTATCACCTCACCCTCAGCATAAAAACATGTGTAAATGCCTTCTAATCATAAAAAAAGTCACTCAATTGGTGTTGTATCCAGCCTCACTGCCTGAGTTACAATCAACTTTCTTCCCTTCTCAGCAAACTTTTAAAGAGTAGCCTCCTTTGGATATTTATTTCTGTGTCACATTTCTGTATGAAATTAAGCCTCTAAGAGTCCACTTAACCTTTTTTCATCATAATGTCATGCACATTGATAGCATTTATCTTTATTTTGCATGACCATTGCTAGGTGATTTGCTCTCTATCTCTTTTTAAAACTCTTATTTTCCTTAGTTTACATGACACCAGATTCTCCTGGTTGTTTTTCCTTATGTCTGTTCATGTCTTTTTGGTCTTTTTTCATGGCCTTCTCTTGGTCTGTCTGCCTATTAAATATCAATGTTTCCAAAAGATTCATCCTTGGCTCTCTTCCCTTTACTTATTTTTACTTAGGAAGGTACATAAAATGAGAGACCATCAACTTCCTTGATTTAAAATTTTATCTATGTGATGTTTTCAGTTGATGACATTTCCGATTTATTTAATGAAATAATAAAAACTAATAGACAATAAATTCTTTATCTTAACACTGCAAAAATCTGAAGTCACAACCTCTCCAAGCCAAATAAAGAACAAGACAAAGAAATACAAATGGTGGTGGTGTGAATGGAAGCTACACAGACCATCTCCCAGGACCAAATTGGAATTACAAAAAAAGGAAAAACAAATCATCAGGAAGGGGCAACCAAAAGGCAGCTTGGAGGACCACATAACCAGGGACACTGACTCAATCTTGGTAGTCTAGCGAGGATGCAAGAGGGGGCTGGGAGCCCATGGTCTTCAGCAGCCTGGGCTGGGAGCAGCAAACCTGGCTGAGACCAGAGGCTCGGCTGAAAGCTGCACCCTTGGCTGGGTCCCAAAAACGCGACTGGGTGCTAAGCCTTTGGTGGTGCCGAAGCCTCGGCAACCCTTAGCTGGGAACAGCGCCCTCAGATTAAAAGTCACAGGTGGCTCTATGACACAGAGTCCTGACAGAGGCTAAATTGGCAGCAGCTACTCAACTTGGTCTCTGGCAGAGGGAAGGCAGACAGGACTGGAACTGTGTGGGGACACTCGGGATTTGGAGGGTGCACAGAGCTTTTGCTGAGTGCAGCCATGCAGCATGTGGTCATCTTACTTTTTCCGAGGGACCTGAGGAGGGGCAGCGGCCCCTTCCTCAGAGATTCAACCCTACCTGGTGGCTACTGAAATGCTAATTGAGGCCCATTAATAACCAGTATCTGCCCACTCTCAGGAAATCCTCTTACACTGAGCACCTGAGGGAGTTTTTCAGTCAACTCAGAAACCAAGGTTCTTCAGATGACCTCTACTAATATCCTCCAGGCATAAAAGCTAGAGAATAACTACCATTCCCTGGGCTAGCAACTCAAACCAGGAAAGTAAAGACTTGACAGTGGTGTTTAAAGTGGGTCCTCCCTGCCTCATCCAAACCTAGGAGAGGGAACCACAAACAGCAGAACACCGACAGCCACAGGGAAAATCTGGCAGACTCCAAAGCACACTGTGATAGCAAAAATGGTGAAAAACAGAAACAAAAGCAAAATGAAAGAACAAGAGACCTTTACCAAAAATGAGATAAATGAGGTGCAGTTAAGAAAGTTAAAAGAACAAGAATGCAGAGCCATAAACTAGAGGAAGCTCAACAGCATGTGTAAGAACATGAGAACAATGAGTAAAGACATAGAAATGTTGAAAATCAAGCAGTTGAAAATTAAAAACCACCAAGAAGAAATGAAGAATGAAATATCAAAAATGAAAAACATATTGGAAGGTCTAAAAAGCAGATTAGGGTAAGCTGAGGACCGGATCAGTGAATTAGTAGACAGGCTGGAAAAAATCAACCAATCAGAAAACCAAAAGGAAAAAAACGATTAAAAAGCAGGAAGACAGCTTAAGAGAACTGTGGGACAACTGGAAATGGAATAATATTCACATCATAGGAATTCCTGAAGAAGAAAATGTGCAAGTTTTAGAGAATACATTCAAAGGAATAGTGACAGAAAACTTTCCTAATTTGGTGAAGGAAGAAGGCATTTAAGTTCAAGAAGCACAGAGAGCCCCAAGTAAGAAGAACCAAAAGAGGCCACACCAAGACACATAGTAATCAGAATGCCAAAAATTAAAGACAAAGAGGAATCCTTAAAGCAGTAAGAGATAAGCAGGTTACCTACAAAGGAAAACCAATAAGGCTCTCAGTTGATTTCTGAAGAGAAACAATACAGGCCAGAAGGGAATGGCATGAAGTAATCAAGGTCATGAAAAACCAGGATCTGAATCCAAGACTTCTCTACCCAGCAAGGCTATCTTTCAAAATAGAAGGTCAAATAAAGAGCTTCCCAGACAAAAAAGGCTAAGGGAATACATTAACACCAAACCAGCACTGCAAGAAATGTTAAAAGGACTACTGTAATTAGCAAGAGAAATGGGAAGAAAAATAGAACCACACTAAACAAGAATGGCAATAAATAAGTACATATCAATAATTACCTTACATGAAAATAGATTGAATGCTCCCGTAAAAAGACACAGGGAAGCTGATTGGATAAGAAAGCATGACTCATCTATATGTTTTTGACAAGAGACCCACCTCAAAACAAAAGACTCACATAAAATAAAAGTGAAGGTATGAAAAATAATCTTCCAAGCAAACAAAAAGGAAAAAAAAAGGGCTGGGTAGCAATACTCATATCTGATAAAATACATTTCAAAATGAAGACCATAACTAGATACAAAGAAGGCCACTACATAATATTGAAAGGATCTATCCAAAAGGAAGATATAACCTTGACAAATATATATGCACCCAATATAGGAGCACCAAAATATATTAAAAATCTTCTGGAGGACTTCAAATGAAAAATCGATAGAAATACAATCATAGCAGGGCACTTCAACACCCCGCTGACATCACTGGATAAATTATCTACACAAAAAATTAGCAAGGAAACAGAGATTCTTAATGAAACACTAGACCAAATGGATTTAATAGATATCTACAGAGAATTACACCCCACAACTACAGAATTCACATTCTTCTCAAGTGCACATGTGACATTCTCAAAGATAGACCACATGTTAGGGAACAAACTAAGTCTCTACAAGTTCAAGAAAACTGAAATCATATCAAGCATCTTTTCAGATTACAATGGCATAAAACTAGAAATCAATTGCAAGAACATACAAAGACATTTGAACACATGGAAGCTAAATAGAATGTTATTAAGCAATGAATGGGTCACCAAGAAGATCAAGGAAGAAATCAAAAACTTCATGAAACCAATGAAAATAAGAACACAACAACACAAAATCTATGGGATGCAGTGAAAGCATTTCTGAGAGGGAAGTTCATAGCACTACAGGCCTACCTCAAAAAACAAGAAAAGTCTCAAATAGACTATCTAACCACACAACTTAAAGAACTAGAGAACTAACAAAAAGAAAACCCAAGAGCAAGTAGAAGGAAGGAAATAGTAAAGATCAGAACAGAAATAAATGACATAGAGACTGAAAAAAAAAAAAAAAACAATTCAAAGGATCAATGAAACAAAGAGCTGGTTGTTCGAAAAGATAAACAAGATTGTTGGACCCTTAGATAGACTTACCAAGAAACAAAGAGAGAAAACCCAAATACACAAAAACAGAAATGAAAGAGGAGAAGTAACAACTGACAACACAGATATACAAAAGATTCTTAACAACTACTATGAACAATTATATGGCAACAAATACGACAATCTAAGCAAAATGGACAAATTTATAGAAACACATAGTCTCCAAAACTGGACCAGGAAGAGATAGAAAACTTGTACAGACCAATATCAAGAGAAGAAATTGAAGATGTAATCAAGGCTCTCCCAGCAAAAAAAAAAAAAAAAAAAAAAAAAAAAAGCCCAGGCCCTGATGGTTTCGCGAGGGAGTGATACCAAAAATTCAAAGAAAAACTAACGCCTATTCTCCTCAAATTATTTCAAAATATTCAAAAAGAAGAAAGACTTCCAAACTCATTTTATGAAACCAGCTTAATTCTAATTTGAAAACCAGAAAAAGAAACTACAAAGAAAGAAAACTACAGGCCAATATCCCTGATGAACATAGAAGCCGAAATCCTGAACAAACTACTAGCAAATCAGTTCCAGCAATACACCAAAAAAAATATTTATCATGACCAAGTAGGATTCATCCCAGGGATGCAAGGCTGGTACAATATTTGCAAATCAATAAACGTGATACACCACATAAATAAAATAAACAAGAAAAAACACATGATCATATCAATAGATGCCGAAAAAGCCTTCGAAAAAATCCAGCACCCATTTCTGATAAAAACTCTCAGCAATATGGGAATAGAGGGATCATATCTAGACATAATAAAGGCCACATATGAAAGACCTACAGCCAACATCATACTCAATGGGCAAAAACAAAAGCATTTCCCTTAAGAACAGGAACAAGGCAAGGATGCCCACTTTTGCCACACTTATTTAGCATAGTACTGGAAGTCTTAGCCACAGCAATCAGACAGAAAGAAAAAAAAAGTATTCAAATTGGAAAGAATGAAGTGAAATTGTCATTATTTGCAAATGACATGATGCAATACGTAGAAAACCCAAAAGATTCCATCAAAAATTTACGAGATTTAAAGAATGAATTTGCCGCCCTGGCCGGTTTGGCTCAGCGGTGGGAGCGTCGGCCTGCGGTGCAGAGAGACCCGGGTTCGGTTCCCGCTAAGGGCATGTACCTCGGTTGCAGTTTGTCCCCGGACCTGGTTGGTCGTGCGGGTGGCAGCCACTCGATGTGTCCCTTCACATCGATGTTTCTCTCTCTCTATCTTTTTCTCTCTCCCTCCCGCTCTATCTGAACAAAAAATGGGAAAATGTCCTCGGGTGAGGATAAAAAATAAATAAATAAATAAATAAATAAATAAATAAATAAATAAGAATTTGCCAAAGTAGCAGGATACAAAATTAACATCAAGAAATTGATGTCATTCTTATACACTAATGATGAACTCACAGAAAGAGACACTAAGAAAACAATCCCATTTACAATGGTTGCAAAAATATTAAGATACCTAGAAATAAACTTAACCAAATAAGTAAAGGACCTATTCGCAGAAAACTACAGGTCATTGAAAAAAAAAATAGAGAAAAATATTAAAAAGTGGAAGCACATACTCTGTTCATGAATTGGGAGAATTAACATCATTAAAATGTCCATATTACCCAAAGCAATCTATAGATTCAACACAATCTCCATCAAAATATCAATGGCATACTTCACAGAATTAGAACAACTACTCCAAAAGTTCATATGAAATAAAAAAAAGACCTCGAATAGCCATAGGAATCTTGAAAAGGAAGAACAAAGTTGGACCAGAACCAGATTTCATCTTATACTACAGAGCTCCTGTAACCAAAACAGCCTGGCACTGGCACTAGAACAGGCATGTAAACCAGTGGAACAGAACAGAGAACCCAGAAATGGACCCAAGGCAATATGCTCAATTAATATTTGACAAAGGTGGCAAGAGCATACAGTGCAGTAAGGACAGCCTCTTTAATAAATGGCGCTGGGAAAATTGGACAGCTACATGCAGAAATATGAAACTAGACCATCAACTTACACCAGACACAAGAATAAACTCAAAAAGGATAAAAGAATTAAATGTGACTCTTGAATTCATAAAAATCCTAGAACAAACTGTAGGCAACAAAATTTCAGACATCATATGCAGCAGAATTTTCACTGATACATCACCAAAACCAATAGAAACAAAGAAGAAAATGAACACATGAGACTACAGCAAACTCAACAGCTTCTGCACAGCGAAAGATACACTCATCAAAATGGAAAGGCTATCCATTGAATCGGAGACCATAATTGCCAATGGTTTATCAGATAAGGGGTTAATTTCCAACATATATAGAGTGCTCATACAACTTCACAAAGGAAGACAAAGAACCCAATTTAAAAAATGGGCAGAGGAACTATATAGACACCTCTCCAAACAGGACATACAAAAGGCTAAGAGACATATGAAGAAATGCTCATCATCACTAATCATAAGAGAGATGAAAATTAAAACAACAATGAGCTATCACCTCACACTTGTCAGAATGTCCACCATCAACAAATCATCAAACAGATGTTGGCAGGGGTGTAGAGAAAATGGGACTCTAATACACTGCTGGTGGGAATGCAGACTGGTGCAGCCACTATGGAAAACAATATGGTGTTACCTCAAAAAGTTAAAAATTTAACTGCCATTTGACCCAGTGATCCCACTTCTAGAAATATACCCTAAGAAGCCTAAAACACCAATTTGAAAGAATATATGCACCCCCATGTTTGTAGCAGCACTATTTATAATAGCTAAGATCTGGAAACAGCCCAAGTGTCCATCAGTAGACGAATGGATAAAAAAGCTGTGGTACATATACACGATGGAGTACTGTGCAGCTGTAAGAAAGAAAGATCTCTTATCCATTGAGACTACATGGAGGGACCCTGAAAGTATCATCCTAAGTCAAACAAGACAAACAGAAAAAGACAAGTTTCATATGATCTCACTTATTTGTGGAATATAATGAACATAACAGTCTGAGGAATGGGGCAGTCCCAGAGACGTGGAAGTGGGGTACAGACTGACAATCCCCAAAAGAGGGGATTGTGGGGGAGAGATAAACCACAGAACTTATATGCATGCATGTATGGATGAACAGTGGACATGGACAACAAAGCTGGTGACAGGGCAGGGAGGGGGCGAGGGGGGAATCAGTGGGTGAAAAAGGAGAAACATCTGTAACAAAAATTATTTAATAAAAAAATAATTAAAAAAAAACAAGATATTTTCACATAAATACGCTACAGGTCCTCAATGTCGACAGGCTCTGAACTCAATTTAGTTTTTTTTCTAAACACGGTTTTCCTGCTTATAATTTTATTCAACAAATATTTATTTCATTCCTGTCTATTCACTGAGAACTGCAATAAAAAAAAGACAAATTCTTGTTTATATTGTCCATATGCCCATTTCATATATTTAACACATTAACATCATGTCATATATGTTTTGTTTATACTTTATTCATGGAATTATTTTAAAGTACTGAAAGTATGACATTTTATTCCCAAATACTTTAGTATAGATTTTTTTAAAACAAAACATTTCCAAGCATAATTACTATATTCATTATCATATGTACCAAAATTAAGAATTCTAATTGCTAGTTGATAATCATATTTCCCTAATTTTCTCCCAAATTTCTGTTATAATGGTTTTGATTAGAATCAAATCAAGAACCATGCATTGTATTTGATTGTTAGGCTTCTTACACTTCTTTTAATGTAGAACAGCTCCCCAACCCTCAACTTTTTTCCCTATGACATTAACTTATTGAAGAGCCTAACCCAGTTATCCTGAAGACCTTTGTCTAATCATTTACTTGTGTCATTTAACTAATTTCTTCATCTTCTATATGCTTTAATCTGGACATTAGAAATAATGGCTTGATTAGATTGACTTATATTTAAATAAATCACTCTTGATGAATCACTAATTACCCTAGAGAATTTGCTTTGGAATGGGTACTTTTAATATTTATAACCTACACACAACAAACTTGTATATATAATCTCTTTAGAAACTATTTCAAAAACCTAAATTTGAGGCCATTTATAAATTTTAGATCTTGGACAAGTGGCTCTTCTGAATCCTACGTTATAATAGGTCCTATCAGGGAGTTGTTATATAGGTGACACAACTGGCACTTTTATACCAATTACCTGTTCATGGTTCAGAATAGGAGAAATAGAAATCAGATTAAAGTTTTTGTTTTGCCACTGAACAAACAGATTATGAACATATTCTAAGTTTGTGGCAAGGACTACAAATGTGGAATGAACTGAAAAGAATGAGAGTCTTGTGTGTAAATATCAAAAAGCTATCTTTGTTCTTTCATTATGATTCTGGAAAAGAAAAGAAATGAAGAAGAAGAAGAAGAAAAAAGCCATACCAGAATACACACTGAAGGGGCCTAACTCTGTCTGGAGAGGCAAGAAACACACACACACACACACACACACACACACACACACACAATTAAAATTGTGTTTTATATGAAAGTATAATGAAGCTGGAGATACCATGCTACCTGATGCTACCTGACTTTAAACTATATTACAGAGCTATGATAATCAAAACAGCATGATATTGGCAGAAAAACATACACACAGACCAATGGAACAGAACTTAGAACCGATAAATAAAACCATATGCACATGGGCAAATAATTTTTGACAAAGACAAAATTACACAAAAAAAGAAAAAAAAAGTCTCTTCAGTAAATGGTGCTCAGGAAATTAGAAAGCCACATGCAAAAGAATGAAACTAGATTATAGTATGTCCCTATGTACAAAAATTAATTCAAAATGGATCAAAGAGCTAAATATAAGATATTAAACAGTGCATTACAGAGATAAAAACATAGGTACTAAACTTATGCACCTGGGTCATAGAAAATATTGTATTAATTTGACCCCAAAGGCAACAAAGTAAAGGCAAAAATAAATGAGTGAGACTTTGTGAAAATAAAAACACTTATGCACAGCAAAATAAACTGACAACATACAAAATGGCAATCAACCATATGAGAGATGCTATTTGCAGACAACAGCTCCAACAAGGGGTTAATATCCAAAATATATATAGAACTCATACACACAATGCCAAACAAATACTCCAATTAAAAAATGAATATATATGTAACAAATATTTCTCCCAAGAATACATACAAATGGCCAACAGATATATGAAAAGAAGTTTAATTTTACTAGCTATTAGGAAAGTGCAAACAAAAACTAGAATGAGATACAACATCATACCTATTAGAATGGTTATTATCAACAAGACAGGTAATAACAAGTATTGGAGAGATTGTGGAGAAAAAGAATCTTCATTCATTGCTGTTGGGAATGAAAACTGGTACATCCACTATGGAAAACAGTATGGCGGTTTCTCAAAATATACAAAATAGAGGTACCTTGTGACCCAGACACAACCTTCTGTGTATCTATTTAAAAAATTGAAAAACAGGATTGGCAAAAAAAAAAATGGTGGTAGAGTGAAAGAAAGCTATACTGACCATCTCCCAATACCAAACTGAAATGACAATTAAAATAAAGAAAATTCATCTGGAATAACCAACTGAAGACCAGCTGGAGAGAGTTCCTTTTTTTTTTTTTTTTCTTCATTGATTTTCAGAGAAACAGAAAGGGAGAGGAGAGAGAGATAGAAACATTGATGACAGAAAACATTGACTGGCTCCTTCCTGCATGTCCTCAACCAGGGATCAGTCCCACAACCTGGGCATTTACCCTGACCAGGAATCAAACCAGTGACCTCTTGGTGCATGTGTTGATGCTTAACAACTAAGCCATACCAGCTTGGCAGGAGAGAACTCTTATAACCAGGGACATAAAGAGGGGCACAAATCAAGACTGATAGGAGGAGCAACAGGGCTGGCTTGACTTCACACAGGCAGCAGCTGAGTGCTATTTTAGCTGAGAAAAGTTCCCTTTGGGAAGTCAGGAGTTAAAACCCCAAGTCAGCTCCCCAGCACAGAATGGCAGAACAGAGAAAGTCACCCACATAACACCTGACAGAGAAAGTCACCACATCAAAGATTTGGTCTAGGATGGAGCAGAGCTGGGAACTTGGGAATCCATCTGAATGGTCAGCACACTAACTCAAATATACAACCACTCACTTGGGCCCCTGCAAAGAAATGGTGGTCTGGACTGAAGCAGCATGAGGAGAGTTAGAAATTTGTGGCACTGGGGATAGAGCTGGGAAGGAGGCCTTTGGGAGCCCTACGCTTAGTCATTCCCCCACGCCAAAGAAACCATTTTTCTAAGGCAGACTTTTCCCACAACAGTGGTGTTAGCCCGGGGGAAAGCAACCACCCCAGGTGTTGGAATCTAACTAATCCCAGATAGGATAAGGACAACCTGTAGCTCATTAACTGTCAGAGACTACCAACCGGCCAGTAAGAAAAGACAAGTCTCTGAATGCTTTGAGCCTTGGGACTGGCTCTCAGTGGTTGGGTTTTGTGAATCTGGGGACTGAGTCGCAAATATGTCTGCCTATGCCCCTGGGCTTTGGCATTAACTTATGCTACAGAAACCATTTTTCTCAGGCAGTTTTTTCATCAAAGCAGCTATAGCCCTGGAGGGAAGCAACTGCCGCATGCATTAGAATTTAACCCTGCCCAGCAAGGTGAAGTCAGCACCTAGCACAGAACTGCAACCTGAGCTTTGGGCCTAGCTCATGGTCATTTGGTTTTGTGGCTCTGGGAACTGAGCTGTGAAGGCTGATTCCTGGTTTTCTGTGCTGAGCCATTAACCCACACTGTGAAAACCATTCTTCTCAGGCAGACTTCTCCCATAAAAACAACTATAGCACAGGGGTGGAGGGAAACAACTGCCTCACTTATTGAAATTTAACCCCATCAGGCTGGGGGGAGCCTGCAGGTAGAGATGAGTCCCAGGGCACTTTGAACCTTGTGTTTTGTTCATGGTCATTGACTTGCAAGACTTTGGGGTCCAAACTGTGAAGGCAGCTGCCTGGGCCCCTGTGCTGAGTCATTAACCCATGCTGCAGGCAGAGTTTCACTCTCAAAGCAGCTTTAGTGAGGTGGGGTGGATTGCCTCACCCTCTGGAAATCCTCTTACCTTGCCCATCTGGGGGAGCTTTCATCCATCTGATGACTACAGTTTGAGGCTTATTAAGTAACTGAGACTAACAGTCAGCCTGCATGCAGAGGCCCTAAAATAATTGAATCTTTGCCTGGCTTGTGACTCTACACAGGAGAGTAAGAGGAGACATTGGTGTTCAGCTTCGTCCCTCCCATACAGATCCAAGCACAACAAAGGAAGCCACAATCTGCATAACATCAATCCCACAGGGAGATTGTGGCAGATTACAAACCCTGCTGAGACAGTAAAAGGGTGAAACAAACAAATCCCAATGAAAGAACAAGAGAATTCTCCAGAATAAGGGCTATGTGAAATGGAGATAAGCCAGTTATCCAATATAGAATTTGAGTAATGATTATGAGAATGCTCAACAGCATTAGAAAAAATGTAGAAACAATAAAAAATGACCAATTGGAAATCAGGAATGACATAGCAGAAATAAAGAACACATAGGAAGGAATAACCAGTAGATAAGAGGAAGTTGAGGATCAGATCAGCAAATTAGAAGACAGAGTAGAGAAAAAAAAAATCACTGAATGAGAGAACCAAAAAAAAAAAAAAAAAAATACGAAACAGGAGGACAGTTTAAGAGAGCTATGGGACAACATGAAATGTAACAATCTGCATCAGAAAAAATCCAAAAGAGAAAAAGAGCAAGGGTTAGAGAATCTATTTGAGGAAATAGTGGAAGAAAACTTGCCTAACTTGATGAAGGAGAAAGGCATCCAAGTTCAGAAAGCACAGAGACTCTCAAGTAAGAAGAACCCAAAAAGACTCATGCCAAGACACATCATAATTAAAATGCCAAAAATTCAACACAGAAAGAGGTCTTAAAGTCAGCAGGATAAAAGCAACATGTTACAAACAAAGGAGCTACCATAAAGCTGTTGGCTGATTTTTCAACAGAAGCACTACAGCCCAAAAGGAATCAGATGAAGTGTTCAGGGTAATGAAAAGCAAGGATCAGAATCCAAGACTCCTCTATCCAGCAAGGTTATAATTCAAAATAGAAGGTGAAATAAAGAGCTTTACAAGCCCCCTCCCAAAAAAAAAAAAACGTAATATATTGCAAGCAAACCAGCATTGCAAGAAATATTAACAAGACTGCTGGAATAAGCAGTGAAAATAGAGAGAAACATAACCATAATAAACAAAAATGGCAATAAATAAGTACATATCAATAATAACCTTAAATTTAAATGGATGAAATGCTCCAATCAAAAGACATATAGTACCTGAATGGATAAGAAAGCATTTACCTGAATGGTAAAGAAAACTCATATACATATTGTTTACAAGAAACCCACCTCACAACAAAAGACTTACACAGGTTGAAAGTGAAGAAAAAAAGATCACCAAGCAAATAAAAAAAAAAAAGCTGGAGTAGCAATACACATATCTGATAAAATAGACTTCAAAATGAAGTTCATAACAAGAGACAAAGAAGATCATGACATAATATTAAAAGGATCAATCCAGCAAGAGCATATAACCATGGTAAATATATATGCTATAAATAAACACAAACTATATATTAAAACTTCTGGAGACTACAAGAGACAAATGGACAGGAACGCATTTATAGTAGGGGATTTCAAACCCCACTGACATTCAAACTACAATGTGATAAATCCTCTACAAAAATGATAAACAAGAAAACAGAAACCCTAAACAATGGCAAGATCAGATGTATTTCATAGATATTTACAGAGAATTACACCTCAAAACTTCAGAATATGTATTCTTCTCAACTACACACAAGACATCAAAGACAGACTACATGTTAGGACACAAACTAAGTGTCTATAAATTCAAAAAGTTTGAAATCATATCAAGGCATAAATCTATAAATTAATTACATTAAAACACTCAAAAACATTCAAACACATGTAATATAAATAGCACATTATTAAACAATAAATGGGTTACCAAGGAGATCAAGAAAGAAATTAAACATTTTCTGGAAATCAATAAAAATTAGCACAAAACAACACAAGATTTATGGGATGCAGCAAAAGCAGTACTGAGAGGAAAGTGCATAGCATTACAGGCCTACTTCAACAAACAAGAAAAAAATTTGAATAAAAGATCTAACCCTTCAACTTAAAAAATGAGAAAGCGAATGAATAAAAACAACAAGAAATAACCAATAGCAAGTAGACAAAAAGAAATAATAATGGTTAGACCAGAAATAAATGACATAGACACTTAAAAATATCAAAACATCAATGAAACAAAGAGCTGGTTCTTTGAAAAGGTAAACAAGATTAATGAATCTTTAGCCAGACTCACCAAGAAACAAAGAGAGAGGACCCAAATAAACAAAATCAGAAATGAAAGAGAAGTAACAACTGATGCTACAGAAATACAAAGGCTTGTTAGAAAATAGTATGAATATGCCAATAAATTGGACAACTTAGGTGAAATGGACATATTCCTAGAATGACCCAATGTCTTATACCTGAACCAGAAAGAGTCAGAAAACTTGAACAAACCAATAACAACTAAGGAAATTGAAGCTGTAATTAATAAACTCCCAGCAAACAAAAGGCTGGGCCTAGACAGTTTCACAGGGAACTTTCACTGAACATTCAAAAAATAAATAACACTTATGCTTATCAAACTATTCAAAAAAATTCTAAAAAAAGGAAGCTTTCCAAGATGTTTACATGGAGCCAGCCTTATCTTAAGTCCAAACCAGATTACACACTATAAAGAAAAAAAAAGATACAGGCCAACTTTCTTGATGAACACAGACACTAAAATCCTCAACAAAATACTAGCAAATGTGATCCAACAATATATTAAAAAATCATTCACCACAACTAAGGAAGATTCATCCCCAGGATGCAAGACTGGTACAATATTCAAATATCAAAAATTATGCTACACAGTATAAACAAAATGAAACATAAAAACTATATGAACATATCAATAGATGCTGAATAAGCATTTGGCAAAATTGACCAATTTCTAATAAAAACACTCAGAAAAGTGGAAATAGATGGATCATAACTCAACATAATAAAGGCCATATATGAAAAACCTATAGACAACATCATAATCAATGGGAAAGAACTAAAAGCATTTTCCTTAAGCACAGGAACAAGGCAGGGATGTCTGCTTTGGCCACTCTGATTCAACATAGTACTGGAAGTCTTAGCCACAGCAATTAGACAAGAAGAAAACATAAAAGCCATCCAAACTGAAAAGAAAGCCGTGAAACTGTCATTATTTGCAGATGACATGATCTTGTACATAGAAAACCCTAAAGACTCCATAAAAAATACTAGATTTAATAAATTAATTCAGCAAAGTAGCAGGATGCAAAATTAGCATCCAGAAATCAATGGCATACTTACATACAAATAATGAGGATGCAGAAAAAAAAAACTAAAAAGAAAAAAACAAAAACAAAAACAAAACATTTACCATTGCAGCAAAAACAAATAAGACACTTGAAAATAAAACAAACCAGTGAAGTAAAAGACCTGTTCTCGGGACATTGAAGAAAAAATAGAGGAAACAGCATCATTAAAATGTGCATAATATCTAAAGCCATCTATAGGTTCAAAGCAATCCCTATGAAAGCAACAGTGGCATGTTCCACAGATATAAAACATATACTCCAAAAGTATATATGGAACCAAAAAAGGCTTCAAATAGCCACAGCAATCTTGAGAATGAACAAAGTGGGACAGATCACAGCACTGGATATCAGATTCTACTACAAAGCTTTCATAATCAAAACAACCTGGTACTGACACAAGAAGAGGGATATAGAACAATGGAAGAGAAGAGGGAACTCAGAAATCCACCCAAGACAGTATACTCAATTAATATTTGGCAAAGGTAGCAAGAGCTTGCGACGGAGTAAAGGCAGTCTCTTCAATGCCCCCCCCCCAAATAACACACAAAAAAACTAGACCATGAACTTACACCATACACAAAAATAAACTCAAAATGGATAAAAGACTTAAATGTAACTTGTAAAACCACAAAAATCCTAGATACAAATGTAGACAGCAAATTCTCAGATATCACACATAGCAGAATTTTTACTGACCCATTGCCTATAGCTGAAATACTTTTGGCAATGAAGATAAAAAGACAAAGGATTTTTAAAAAAACCTTGACAAATTTTATTTGCAAAGATATATGCACTCCTTTTTTTTGCAGCGTTATTTACAATGGCCAAGACATGTAAACAACCAAAGTGTTTTTCAATGAGGACTGGATAAATAGGTGGTACATATACACTAGGGAAAACTAGTCAGTCAAAAAAAGAATGAAATGCTGTCATTTGTGACAACATGTATAGTCCTTGAAAATGTTAAAATAAGCAAAATAAGTCAGTCAGAAAAAACTAAAAGCTAAGAACTATATGATTCAACTCACATGTGTGATATCAAACTAAAACTAATAGACACACACAACAGCATGATGGTTACCAGAGGAATTAAGGTGGGGGTAGTAAAGGGTAAAGGGGGACAAATATAAGGTGATTAAAGAAGATTTGTCTTTGGGTTGTTGGCTCACAATGCAATATGCAGATCATGTATCATACAAATATACACTTAAAACCTATATAATTTTATGAACCAATGTCAATGCCAAAAATTTAACAAATAAAACATATACAATCATGAAAATATTTTATGTATAAATAATAGGTTTAATTTGAATATCTGATTTTAACAAAGAAGCAGGAGTTTCTTGATTTTCTATTTTATTTTATGTACATTTTTTTTTATCCTCACCCGAGGATTTTTCCATTTTTGTTCAGACAGAGCAGGAGGGAGAGAGAGGAAGAGAGAGAGAGGGAAACATCGACCTGAAAGGGACACATCGAGTGACTGCCACCTGTACAACCCAACCAGGACCAGGGACAAACCGCAACCAAGGCACATGCCCCTAGTGGGAACCGAACCTGGGTCTCTCTGGACCGTAGGCCGACGTTCTAACCGCTGAGCCAATCCGGCCAGGGCTATTTCATGTACATTTTTATTAATTCATTTATTTTTGTTAGAGATGTTTCTCCACCCCACCCAGAACAATCCTCCTGATCTTACCCCCCACCAAGCTTTGTTGACTATGTCCAATGGTTACACATGCATGAATATAAGTTTTTTGGTTTTTCTCTTCTCTCCTCCCCACCTCCCTCCTCTGAGGTTTCTCAGTCTGAACCATACTCCTTTCTAAGTCTGTTTTTTTTTTTCATCAACTTATTTTGTTCATTATATTCAATAAATAAATGAGATCATGTGACATTTGTCTTTCTGTGATTGGCTTATTTAGCCTAGCATAATAATCTCTCCAGGTTCCTCCATATCACCCCAAAGGATAAGAAATCTTTCTTTCTTAAAGCTGCATAGTGCTCCACTGTGTATATGTGACACAGATTATCCACTCGTCTAGTGATGGACCCTTGGGCTCTTTCCATATCTTAGAAATTGTAAATAGTGCTGCTATAAACACAGAGGCACATATATTTTTTATAATTTGTATTTCAGTCTTCTTAAGATATACTCATAGAAGTGGGATCACTGGGCCAAAGGACAGTTCAACTTTAAATTTTTTGAGGTAACACCATATTGTTTTCCATAGTGGCTTCCCCACTCTGCATTCCCAGCTGTGCACTAGTGTCCACTTTTCAACACACCCTCACCTGCACTTGTTGTTTGATGATTTGTTGATGGCGGCCATTCTGACAGGTGTGAGGTGATACCTCATTGTTGTTTTAATTTGCGTCTCTGTGATGATTAGTGACATTGAGCATTTTCTCATATGTCTCTTGGCCATTTGTATGTCCTTTTTGGAGAAGTGTCTATTTAGGTCCTTGGCCCATTTTTTTCCATTGGGTTCATTGTCTTCCTATTGTTGAGTTTTATTAGTACTCCATATATTTTGCAAATTAATCCCTTATATCATGTATCATTGTCAATTATGCTGTCTCATATAGTGGCTTCCACTTCTGTTTTGATTCTTATTTCTTTAGCTGTGCAGAAACTTTTTTAGTTTGATGTAGTTCTACGTATTAATTGTTTTCATTGTTTCTCTTGACTTAGGCATTGTATCAGTAAAAATCCTACTGGGTGTGATGTGTAAAATTTTCTTCCCTACATTTTCTTGTAGCATTTTTATGGATTCACCAGTCACGTTTATATTTTCTCCATTAAACAATTTTTTAAAATTAATTTTTACAGAGAGAAGATAGAAACATTGATGAGAGAGAAAATCAATTGGCCGCCTCCTGCATAACCCCACTTGGGTTTGGCCCGGAACCAAACCATGTGCCCTGACCATGAATTGAACCAGTGACCTCTTTGTGCGTAAATTGATGCTCAACTGTTGAGCTACACTGACAGGGCTAAGACTTTTATACATTTTGAGTATAATGTAAGTTGGTGGTCTAGTTTTTTTCTTTCATTTTTTTAAATGTAGCTGTTGAATTTTCCCAACACAATTTATTGAAGAGGCTGTTTTTACTCTATTGTATGCTCTAGACACTTTTGTCAAATATTACTTAAGCATAATGTCTTGGGTCAGTTTCTGGGTTCTCTATTCTGTTCCATTGATGTATCTGCCTTTTCTTGTGCCAGTACCAGGCTGTTTTGAATTCAGTGGATTTGTAGTATAACCTCATATCGGGTATTGTGATCCCTCCTACTTTGTTCTTTTTTTCCAACACTGCTGTTGCTATTCAAGGTCTTATTTGGTTCTGTACAAACTTCTGAAGAATTTCATCTAGTTATGTAAAATATGTCATTGGTATTTTAAAGGGGATTGCCTTGAATCTATAGATTTCTTTGGGTAGTATGGACATTTTAATGATGTTAGTTCTTCCATCCATAAACAAGGTATATGCTTCCATTTTTTTATATCTCCCTTTATTACTTTTTTCAATTCCCTGTAGTTTTCTGCAAACACATCCTTTACTTCTTCAGTTAAGTTTATTCCTAGGTATCTGAATTTTTTACTGCAATTGTAAATAAGATTTTTTTAAAGTTTCTCTTTCTGTGAGTTTATTATTGGTGTATAAGAATGCTGTAGGTTTCTTGGCATTAATTTTGTATCCTGCTACTTGGCTAAATGCGTTTATTAAAACTTGTAACTTTAAAAAAAATTATCCTGCCCTGGCCGGTTTGGCTCAGCGGTTAGAGTGTCGGCCTGCGTCCGGAGAGACCCGGGTTCGGTTCCCGCTAGGGGCATGTGCCTCGGTTGCAGTTTGTCCCTGGCCCTGGTTGGTCATGCGGGTGGCAGCCACTCGATGTGTCCCTTCATGTCGATGTTTCTCTCTCTCTCTCTGTTCCTCTCTCTCCCTCCCACTCTATCTGAACAAAAAATGGAAGAATGTCCTCGGGTGAGGATAAAAAAAAAAAAAAATATCCTCTCCTGAGGACATTTTTCCATTTTTTGTTCAGATAGAATGGGAGGGAAAGAGAGGAAGAGAGGGGGGGGGGGACATCAACATGAAAGGGACACATCGAGTGGCTGCCACCCGCACAACCAACTAGAGCCGAGGACAAACTGCAACTGAGGTATGTACCCTTAGTGGGAACTGAACTGAGTATCTCTGGATCACAGGTTGACGCTCTAACTGCTGAGCCAAACTGGCCAGTGCTAAATCTTGTACATTTTTGATGGAGTCTTTATGGTTTTCTAGTTACAATATGTCATATTCAAATAATGAGAGTTTCTTTCTTCTTTCCAATTTGGATCCCTTTTATATTTCTTATTTGTCTAATTGCTGTGGCCAAGCCTTCTAGTACTATGTTAAATAAAAGCAGCAAAAGTGGGCATCCCTGTCTTGTTCCTGTTCTAAAAAAAATTACTTTAGTCTTCGCACATTGAGCATAATGTTGGCTGTAGGTTTTCTAAATATGGATTTAATTATGTTGAGATCTGATCCATCCATTTTCATACTGCTTAGCATTTTTATCAGAAATGGGTGCTGGATTTTGTCAAATGCTTTTACTTCCTTTATTGACATGATCGTATAGTTTTAATCATTCTCTTAGTTTATGTGGTGTATCGCATTTATTGATTTGCGATTGTTGTACTAGCCTTGCATTCCTGGGGTGAATATCACTTGGTCATCGTAAATAATCTTTTATTGCATTGCTGGATACAATATGCAAATATTTTAATTAATTTATTTATTTATTTATTTATTTTTGCTACAGATGTTTCATTTTCCCCCCACTAATTCCACCCTTCACCTCCCTCCCCACCCTGTCCCCAGCTTTGTTGTCCATGTCCATTGTTTATGCATACATTCATGTAAGTTCTTTAAGTTATCTCTCCCCCACCACCTTCTCTTCAGGGGATTGTCAGTCTGTACCCCACTTCCACATCTCTGAGACTACCCCATTCCTCAGACTGTTATGTTCATTATATTCCACAAATAACTAAGATCATACGATATTTGTCTTTCTCTGACTTGTTTTGCTTAAAATAATACTTTTCAGGTCACTCCATGTTGTCTCAAAGGAAAAGATATATTTTTTTCTTACAGCTGCATAGTACTTCATTGTGTATATGTATCACAGCTTTTTATCCATTTGCCTACTGATGGACATTTGGGCTGTTTCCAGATCTTAGCGATTGCAAATAGTGCTGCTATGAACATGGAGGTACATGTACTCTTTCTGATTAGTATTTCAGGTTTCATAGGGTATATTCCTAGAAGTGGGATCACTGGGTCAAATGGAAGTTCAATTTTTAATTTTTTGAGGTAACACCATATTGTTTTCCATAGTGGCTGCACCAGTCTGCATTCCCACCACCAGTGTACTAGAGTCCCATTTTCTCCACACCCTCGCCAACACTTGTTGTTTGATGACTTGTTGATTTTGACCTTTCTGACATGTGTGAGGTGATACCTCATTAGTGTTTTAATTTGCATCTCTCTGATGAATAGTGAAGTTGAGCATTTCTTCTTATGTTTCAGCCATTTGTATGTCCTGTTTGAAGAGGTGTCTATTTAGTTGCTCTGCCCATGGGGTTCTCTGTCTCCCTTTTGTTGAGTGGTATGAGCACTCTCTATATATAATGAAAATAAACCCCTTATCTAATATATCATTGGCAATTATGCTCTCCATACAGTGGGTTGCCTTTCCATTTTGATGACTATTTCTGGGTTCTCTGTTCTGTTCCACTGGTCTATATGCCTGTTCTTGTGCCACTAGCAGGTTGTTTTTATTACCGTGGTTTGTAGTATAACCTGAAATCTGGTAATGTGATCCCTCCAAATTTGTTCTTTTTGAAGACTGCTATGGCTATTCAAGGTCTTTTTTGGTTCCACATGAACTTTTGACATATATATTCTAATTCTGTGAAATACGTTGTTGGTATTTCGTTGAGGATTGCATTGAATCTATAGATTGCTTTGGGTAGTATGGCCATTTTAATGATGTTAATTAACTCTTTCAATCCATGAACAAGGTATATGTTTCCAGTTTTTTATATCTTCCTCTATTTCTTTTTTCAATAAACTGTAGTTTTCTGCGAATAGGTCCTTTATATTTTTTACGTTTATTTCTAAGTATCTTAATTCTTTTGCAACAATGATAAATGGGATTGTTTTCTTAGTTTCTTTTCTGTGATTTCATGATTGGTGTACAAGAATGCCATCAATTTCTTGATGTTAATTTTGTATCCTGCTACTTTGCCAAGTTCATTTATTAAGTCTAGAAAATTTTTGATGAAGTCTTTGGGGTTTTCTACATATAGTATCATGTCATCTGTGAATAATGACAGTTTCACTTCCTTTTTTCCAATTTGGATCTCTTTTATTTATTTTTTTCTGTCTGATTGCTGTGGCTAAGACTTCCAGTACTCTGTTAAACAACAGTGGTGAAAGTGAGCATCCTTGTCTTGCTCTTGTTCTTAAGGAAAATGTTTTAGTTTTTTCCCATTGAGTATGATGTTGGCTGTAGGTCTTTCCTATATGGCCTTTATTATGTCAAGATATGATCCCTCTATTCCCAGATTGCTGAGCATTTTTATCACAAATGGTTACTGGGTTTGTTGAATGCTTTTCAGCCTCTATTGATATGATCATATGATTTATTTTTATTTTTATTTTTTTATCCTCACCCAAAGACACTTTTCCATTTTTTGCTCAGGTAGAGTGGGAGGGAGAGAGAGAAACAGAGAGAGAGAGAGAAACATTGACGTGAAAGGGACACATCAAGTGGCTGCCACCCGCATGATCAACCAGGTCCGAGGATAAACTGAAACCAAGGCACATGCCCTTAGCAGGAACTAAGCCCAGGTCTTCCTGGACCACAGGAGGACTCTCTAATTGCTGAGCCAAACCAGCCAGGGCTGATGATATGATTTTTATCTTTCATTTTATTTATCAGATGTATCACATTTATTGACTTGCAAATATTGTACCAGCCTTGCATCCCTGGGATGAATCCCACTTGGTTATGGGGAATAATTTCTTGATGTATTGCTGGATTTGATTTGCTAGTATTTTGTTCAGGATTTTGATGTTTATGTTCTTTGGGGATATTGGCCTGCAGTTTCTTTTTTTGTAATGTCTTTTTCCTGGTTTTTCAATTAGAATTATGCTGGCCTCATAAACAAGTTTGGAAGTCTTTCTCCTTCTCGAATTTTTTTGAAATAGCTTGAGGATAATGGGTGTTAGTTCTTCTTTGAATGTTCGGTAAAACATTCACATGAAGTTATCCGGGCCTGGGCTTTAGTTTGCTGAGAGAGTCTTAAATTGCATGTTCAATTTCTTTTGTTGTTTTTGACTGTTCAGGTTTTCTATCTATTCCCAGTTCAGTTTTGGGAGACTATGTGTTTCTAGAAATTTGTCCATTATGCTTAGATTGTCGAATTTGTTGCCATATAATTGTTCATAATATCTGTTAACAATCCTTTGTATTTCCGTGGTGTCAGTTATTATTTCTCCTCTTCTATTTTTGATTTAGTATATTTGGGTTCTCTCTCTTTGTTTCTTGGTGAGTCTAGCTGAGGGTCCATCAATCTTGTTTATTTTTTCAAAGAACCAGCTCTTTGTTTAATTAATCCTTTGAATTGTTTTTTTTTTTTTTTTTTTTTTGGTCTCTATGTCACTTATTTCTGCTCTGATCTTTATTATTTCCTTCCTTCTACTTGCTCTGTGGTTTCTTTCTTTTTGCTTTCTAGTTTTTTAAGTTGTGAGGTTAGATAGTCTATTAAAAATTTTTATTTCTTCTTGAGGTAGGCTTGTTGTTTTATGAACTTCCTTCTCCAAAGTGCTTTCACTGCATCCCATTGATTTTGTGTTGCTGTGTGTTCATTTACATTGGCATTCCAGGAAGTTTCTAATTTCTTCCATGATCTCCATAGTAACCCATTCATTATTCAATAATATGCTATTTAGCCTCCATATTTTCAAATGTCTTTGCATGTTCTTATGGCAGATGATTTCTAGTTTTATGCCATTATGATCTGAGAAGATGCTTGATATGATTTTAATCTTGTGGAACTTATAGAGACTTAGTTTGTGTTCCGACATGTGGTGTATCTTTTAGAATGTCCCATGTGCACTTGCGAAGAATGTGAATTCTCTAGTTTGGATGTCATTCTCTGTAAATATCTATTAAGTCCATTTGGTCTAGTGCTTCATTTAGAGTGTCTGTTTCCTTTTGTGTTTCGAGGATGTATCCAGTAATGTCAACGGTGTGTTGACGTCCCCTGCTATGATTGTATTGCTGTCAATTTCTCCTTTGAAGTCCTCCAGAAGATTTTTAATATATTTTGGTGCTCCTATATTGGGTGCATATATATTTACCTCGGTTATATCTTTCTGTTGGGTAGATGATTTTTATATTATGTAGTGGCCTTCTTTTTCTCTAGTTATGGATTTCAGTTTAAAATATATTTAATCAGATATGAGTAATGGTACACCAGCTTTTTTTCCTTTCCATTTGCTTGGAAGATTTTTTTCCATCCCTTCACTTTCAACCTACGTGAGTCTTTTGTTGTGAGGTATGTTGTTTACATATATATGAGTCATGATTTTGTATCCAATCAGCTACTCTCTGTCTTTTTATTGAAGCATACAATCCATTTACAGTTAATGTGGTTATTGATATGTACTTTTTTTTTTTTCCTCACCCGAGGATATTTTTCCATTTTTTGTACAGATAGAGAGGGAAGGAGAAAGTAGAAGGAAGAGAGAGAGAGAGAAACATCGACGTGAAGGGACACATCGAGTGGCTGCCACCCGCACGACCAACCAGGGCCGGGGACAAACTGCAACCGAAGTACGTGCCCTTAGTGGAAACTGAACCCGGGTCTCTTCGGACCGCAGGTCGACGCTCTAACCGCTGAGCCAAACCAGCCAGGGCTGATATGTACTTATTATTGCAATTTTTATTTAGTGTGTTTATATTTTTCTTTCTATTTTGTTTACTAATTACAGCAGTCCTTTCAACATTTTTTGCAGTGCTGGCTTGGTGCTAATCTATTCCCTAAGCCTTTTTTTTTGTCTTGGAAGCTCTTTATTTGCCCTTTTTTTTTTTGTATGATAGCCTTGCTGGGTAGAGTAGTCTTGGATTTAGATCTTTTTTTTTTTTTTTTTTCCCATGACCTTGATTAACTCATTCCAGTCCCTTCTGGCTTGTAGTGTTTTTGTTCAGAAGTCAGCTGACAGCCCTATGAGGGTTTCTTTGTAGGTAATCTGTTGCTTATGTCTTGCTGTTTTTAGGATTGTCTCTTTGTCTTTAATTTTTGGCATTTTAATGACTATGTGTCTTGGTATGGGCCTGTTTGGGTTCTTCTTACTTGGGACTCTCTGTGCTTCTTGAACTTGAATGCCTTCTTCCTTCACCAAGTTAGAAAAGTTTTCTGTCATTATTTCTTCAAACATATTCTCTAACCCTTTCCCATCTTTTACCTCTACGGGGACTCCTATGTTGCAAATGTTATTATGTTTCCAGTTGTCCCACAATTCTCTTAGGCTGTCTTCCTGTTTTTAAATTGTTTTCTTTTTTTGGTTTTCTGATTGGTTGATGATTTCTACCCCGTCTTCTAATTCACTGATTTGGTCCTCAGCTTCCTCTACTCTGTTGGTTAGTCCTTCCAATGTGTTCTTAATTTCTGCTATGTCATTATTTATTTTCACTTGGCTGGTTTTCCGTGTTTCTATATTTTTATTCATGGTGCTGATGTCCTTACTCATGCTGTTGAGCTTCTTCATAATCATGGTTCTGAACTCTACCTCTGATAATTTGTTTTACCGCATTTCATTAATCTCATCTTCAATAGACTTCTCTTGTTCTTTCATTGGGGTCTGTTTCTTTGTTTCACCATTTTGGCTATCTCAGTAGGTTTTGGAGGCTGCCACATTTTTTCTGTGGGTGTTGGTGGTCTGCTGTTTCCAGCTCCCTGTATTTGGTTTGGATGAGCCTGTGTTAACCAACGTTAAACACCACTGTCAGTCTTACTTTCATGACTAGATTTGCAAGCTCAGGAAATGTTCAGTTATCCTCTAGCTTTTTCCTGGTGGCTAGTCATCTCAGTTACTTAGTGTCTTGAAATGTAGCCCTGGTGTTCTGCATAAGAGGATTTCCAGAGTGTGGGATAAATGCTGGTTATTAATGCGCCACAGTTTGCATTTCTTTGCCTCATTTGGAAAAGCTGGATCTCTGAGGGTGAGGGCTGCTGCTTTTCCCCACAGCTCAGGGAAGGAGCACCCTGGCCACAGTCCTTTGTGGCCACAACTCTGCAAAACTCTGAGTGCCCACCAAACCCTGGGTATCCCCACGAAGTTTCAACCCTGTCTGCCTTCCCTCTGTTGTAGCCCCCAGGTGAGTGATTGTAGCTATTTTTGCATTCTGTCCCAACTCTCTGCACTGTGGAGCCAGGTTGGTCTTTATTCCCCAAGGGCACTGCTCACAGATAAGACTTCTGCTGTCCATGGGCTCCCAGCTCACCACCCCCTTGTGCCTGCACAGATGTACCTTTGTCTCTGGTTATATGGTCTTGTTCTGCTGCTTTTCTGTTGTTTTTTTTCTGAGGATTTGTCTTTATTTTAGTTGTAATTCCCATTTGTACCTGTGAGATCCTCTGCATAGCTTCTATTCACTCTGCCTCCATTTTCAGATCCTCTAAGTCTATGTTCTGTGCAGCTGGTTTGCACAGGCCTTTCTGGTGCCTCTGCACCCTGCAGGTTTTCCAGGTAACTGGATTGCACAGTGCCTTTGGATACCAGGCTCTATACCTATCTTATGGGCTGCTGGGTCACACAGGACTCTCTGGTGCTTCAGCATCCTGCAGTTCCCACAGGAAGGCAGCTGAATCTCACCAGTCTCTCTTGAGCTCAGGCATTCCACTGCTATTGTGAACTGCTGTACCACATAGGCCTCTGTAGAATCCTATGTCTTTCTGCTGGCTGTTGGGGTGTTTTGCTGCCCCGGGGGGGCTCAACAGCTGCTCAGCTTTTGCTGTAGTTTTTGGGGATGGGTGTCATCTGCTGGTCTGTGCTTTTGTTGCCTGGGGATGGATATCTGCTCCCAGGCTCATTTGCTGGGGGTATATCTTGACTCTCATCATGCTGCTAGTATAGGAGATGGTGCTGGACTCCCAGCTGTCCATGGTTTCCTGTACCAGCACCTTGGGAGTGCCAGTATTTTGTACTGGTCTCTGTTGACACAGAGTGTTCACTGGTCTGATGGTGCCAGGTGTGCTGGTGGGCTCTGGTTGCTGGGCCATAGCCGCTCCCACTGCCTCCTCCCAGGGAAGACCCTGGATCTTCCAAAATGTTGGGAGCTTCCTGTGGTGCAGGGAGAAGCATTCTGAAAATCAGCTTACTGTGGTAGTTGGCTGCTCTCGTCAACAGCACAGGAACCTTCTGCTCTGTATCACTGCACTGTTTGGCTGTGGTTGTCCACCTTCACATCCACTCACACTCTCTCACACACTCACTCTCCCTCTGGTCCTGCCCACCACCATCTTCTAGCCAATTTTCTTGTATTTTCTTAAGGATTTTGGCATGTATGTTCATCAGGAATATGGGTCTGTGTTTTTTTGTTTGTTTGTTTGTTGTTTTGTTCTGCCTTTATCTGTTGTTTTTTAAATTATTATTTCAATTATGTTGGCCTCATAAAAGAAGTTTAGAAGTCTTCATCTTTCTTGGACTTTTTGGAAAACTTTTAGGAGAATGGGTGTTAGTTCTTCTTTGAATGTTCAGTAGAACTTGCCCATGAAGCTATCCAGTACCAGGCTTTGCTGAGAGATTCTTAATTAGATCTTCAATTTTCTTAGTTGTTATTGGTCTGTTTAAATATTCTATGTCTTCCTTGTTCAGTTATGGGTGACTATGTGTTTCTTAAAATCAGTGCATTTTGCCTAGATTGTCTAATTCGTTGGTGTATAATTGTTCATAGTATTTTTAAATAATCTCTGCATTTCTGTGGTGTCAGTGATGGGGGAGTTTTACTGAACGTTCAAAGAAGAACTGACACCCATTCTTCTCTAACTATTTCAAAAAACTTCAAGAAGAAGGAGGACTTCCAAACTTACTTTATGAGGGCAGCATAATTCTAATGCCATAATCAGAAAAAAATACTACAAAGAAAGAAAACTACAGGCCAATATCCCTGATGAACATAGATGCCTAAATCCTGAACAAAATACTTGCAAATAAAATCCAGCATTACACCAAAAAATTTTATTCACCAAGACCAAGTGGAATTCATCCCAGGGATGCAAGATTGGTACAATATTTGAAAATCAATAAATGTGATACATCACATAAACAAAATGAAGCATAAAAACCACATGATCATATCAATAGATGCTGAAAAAGCATTCAACAAAATTCAGCACCCATTTCTGATAAAAACGATCACCAATGTGGTTATAGAGAGATCATATCTCGACATAATAAAGACAATATATGAAAGACCTACAGCCAACATCATACTCAATGGGCAAAAACTAAAAGCATTTCCATTAAAAACAGGAACAGGACAGAGATGCCTACTTCTGCCACTGTTATTTAAGATAGTACTGGAAGTTTTAGCCACAGCAATCAGACAGGAAGAAAAAAATAAATTGGATCCAAATTGGAAAGGAAGAAGTGAAACTCATTATTTGCAGATTACATGATATTATACATAGAAACTTTAAAGACTCCATCAAAAATCTACTAGACTTTATAAGGGAATTTGGCAAAGTAGCAGGATACAAAATTAATGTCAAGAAATCGAATCGACATCATTCTTTTTTTTTATCCTCATATTTTTTAATATATTGATCAGATAGAGTAGGAGGGAAGAAGAGAGAAACATTAATGTCAAAGAGACACATCAAGTTGTTGCCACCCATATGATTCAACCAGGGCTGGAAAAAAACTGAAAATGAGGTACGTACCCTTAGCAGCAACCAAACCCAGGTTTGTCCCAACTGCAGGCAGATGCTCTAACCACTTTGCCAAACTAGCCAGTGCTCGACAGCATTCGTATACACCAATGATGAACTTATAGAAAGAGAAACTGAAAAAAAAAATTTATTGTAGCGGCAGAAAAATTAAGATACCAAGTAATAAATTTAACCAAAGAAGCAAAGGACCTATTTGCAGAAAACTACCGGACATTGAAAAAAGAAACAAAGGGAGATATAAAAAAGTGGAAGGACATACTTTGTTCATGAATTGGAGAAATTAACATCATTAAAATGTCCATATCACCCAAAGCAATCTATACATTCAAAGCAATCCCCATCAAAATACCTACAACATATTTCACCAAACTAGAACAAATACTCCAAATGTTCATATGGAACCAAAAAAAGATCCCGAATAGCCACAGCAGTCTTGAAAAAGAAGGACAAAGTAGGTGAGATTACAATACCGGATATCAGGTTATACTATAAAACTACTGTAATCAAAACAGCCTGGTACTGCCACAAGAACAGGCTTATAGACCAGTGGAAGAAAACAGAAAGCCCACAAATGGTCCCAAGACATTATGCTCAATTAATATTTGACAAAGGAGACAAGAGCATACACTGGAGTAAAGTCAGCCTCCTTAATAAATGGTGTTGGTAAAATTGGACAGCTACATAAAAAAAATAAAAATAAAACTAGATCATCACCTTACACCATGTACAAGAATAAATTCAATCCCTGGCCGGTTTGGCTCAGCGGTTAGAGCATCGGCCTGTGGTCCGGAGAGACCCGGGTTCGGTTCCCACTAAGGGCATGTACCTCGGTTGCAGTTTGTCCCCGGCCCTGGTTGGTCGTGCGGGTGGCAGCCACTCGATGTGTCCCTTTCACATTGATGTTTCTCTCTCTCTCTCCCTTCCTCTCTCTCCCTCCCACTCTATCTGTGCAAAAAAATGGAGAAAAAAAAATGTCCTTGGGTGAGGATAAATAAAAAAAATTCTTAAAAAAAAAAAGAATAAATTCAAAATGGATAAAAGACTTAAATGTGGAGGGGAAAAAATGGTGGCAGAGTGAATGGAAGCTACACAGACCATTGCCCAGTACCAAACTGGATTTACAACAAAAATAAAGACAAATTGTCAGGAAGGGGCCACCAAAAGGCAGCCTGAAAAACCACATAACCAGGGAAACTGACTCAATCCTGGTAGGCTTGTGAGGATGCAAGAAGGGGCCAGGAGCCCACGGTCTGCAATGGCCTAGGCTGGTACCAGTGGAGTCCACTGGAACCAGGGGACTCAGCTGAAAGCTGCTGCCACCTTGCCTGCATCCAACGACCGTGGCTGAGTCCTGCCAAATCGGCTGGGTACTACGCCCTCAGCTGGTGCCACAGACTCACCACCCTTAGCTGGGAGCAGCACCCTAGGGTTAACGATGCAGAGTCTGGACAGAGGCTAAATTGGCAGCAGCCATTTACCTTGGGCTCTGGCAGAGAAAAGGCAGACTGAATTAGAACTATGTGGGGACACTTGGGAATTGGAGGGTGCTCAGAGCTTTTGCTGAGTGCAGCCACGCAGAACTGTGGTCATCTTACTCCTTCCCAGGGCCCTGAGGAGAGGAGGCAGCCCCTCCCTCCAAGATTCAACCCCACCTTGTGGCCATTGAAATGCTAATCGAGGCCCATTAACAACCAGCATCTGACCCACCCTCTGGAAATCTTCTTACACTGAGCACCTAAGAAAGTTTTTCAGGCAATTCAGAAACCAAGGTTCTTCAGGTGACTTCTACTAAAAGCCTCCAGGCAAAAAAAGCCAGAGGATAACTACCATTCCCTGGGCTAGCAACTCTAACCATGAAAGTAAAGACTTGACAGTGGTGTTTAAAGTGGGTCCTTCCTGCCTCATCCAAACCCAGAAAAGGGAGCCACAAACAGCAGAACACCAACATGCACAGGGAAAATTTGGCAGACTCCAAAGTGCACTGTGATAGCCAAAATGGTGAAATACAGAAACAAAAGCCAAATTAAAGAACAAGAGACCTCTACCAAAAATGAGATAAATGAGGTGCAGTTAAGTAAGTTACCAATACTAGAATTCAGAGCCATGATCTGGAGGAAGCTCAACAGCATGTGTAAGAACATAGAGATGCTGAAAATAAGCAAATTGGAAATTAAACACTACCAAGAAGATATGAAAAATGACATATCAGAAATGAAAAACACATTCAAATGTCTAAAAAGCAGAGCAGTGGAAGCTGAGGACTGGATCAGTGAATTAGAAGACACTGTAGAAAAAAATCAACCAATCAGAAAAACAACAGGACAAAAAGATTCAAAAAGAGAAAGACAGCTTAAGAGAACTGTGGGACAACTGGAAGCGTAATAATATTTGCATCATAGGAGTCCCCGAAGAAGAAGAAAATGAGCAAGGGTTAGAGAATATATTCAAAAAAATAGTGACAGGAAACTTCCCTAATTTGGTGAAGAAAGAAGGCATTCAATTTCAGGAAGCACAGAGATCCTCTAGTAAGAAGAACCCAAACAGGCCCACACCAAGACACATAGTAATCAATCTGCCAAAAATTAAAGACAAAGAGAGGATCCTAAAAGCTGCAAGAGAAAATAACAGGTTAACTACAAAGGAAACCCCATAAGGCTCTCAGCTGAATTCTCACACAAAAAAACACTACAGGCCAGATGGGAATGGCAGAAATTAATCAAGGTAATGAAAAAGAAGAATCTGAATCCAAGACTACTCTAACCAGCAAGGCTATCATTCACAATAGAAGGTCAAAGAAAGAGCTTCCCAGACAAAAAAAAAAGTCTAAGGGAATATATTAGCACCAAACCAGCACTGTAAGAAATGTTAAAAGCACTGCTCTAATTAGCAAAAGAAATGGGAAAAAAAATAGAACCACATTAAACCAAAATGGCAATAAATAAGTACATATCAATAAACACCTTAAATGTAAATGGATTGAATGCTCCCATAAAAAGGCACAGAGTAGCTGATTGGATAAGAAAGCATGACTCATCTATATGTTGTTTACAAGAGACCTGCCTGACAACAAAAGACTCACATAAATTGAAAGTTAAGGGTTGGAAAAAAATTTTCCAATTAAACAAAAAGGAAAAAAAGCCTGGGTAGCAATACTCATATCTGATAAAATACATTTCAAAATGAAGGCCATAACTAGAGACAAAGAAGGCCACTACATAATATTGAAATGATCTATCCAACAGGTAGTTATAACCTTGATAAATATATATGCACCCAATATAGTAGCACCAAAATATATTAAAAATCTTCTGGAGGACTTCAAAGGAGAAATCAATAGCAATACAATGATAGCAGGGGACTTCAACACCCCGTTGACATCAGTGGATAGAACCTCTAGACAAAAAATTAGCAAGAAACAGAGACTCTAAATGAAGCACTAGACCAAATAGATTTCATAGATATCTACAGAGAATTACACCCCCAAACAAGAGAATTCACATTTTTCTCAAGTGCACATGAGACATTCTCAAAGATAGACCACATAATAGGGCACAAACTAAGTATGTACAAGTTCAAGAAGACTAAAGTCATATCAAGCATCTTTTCAGAACACAATAGCATGAAATGAGAAATCAATTGCAAGAATAACATGCAAAGACATTTGAACACATGGAAGCTAAATAGCATGTCATGAAACGATGAATGGGTCACCGAGGAGATCAAGGAAGAAATCAAAAACTTCCTGGAAAACAATTTAAATGAAGACACAACAACACAAAATCTATGGGATACAGTGAAAGCAGTTCTGAGAGGGAAGTTCATAGCACTACAGGCCTACTTCAAAAAACAAAAATATCTTTAATAGAGTATCTAACCTTGCAACTTAAAGAACTAGAAAGCAAACAGAAAGAAAACCCAAGAGCAAGTAGAAGGAAGGAAATAGTAAAGATCAGAGCAGAAATAAACCACATAGAGACCAAAAAAACAATACATAGAATACAGGAAACAAAGAGCTGGTTTTTCAAAAAGATCAACAAGATTGATGGACCCTTACCTAGACTCACCAAGAAACAAAGAGAGAGAAACCAAATATACAAAATCAGAAATAAAAGAGAAGTAACAATTGACACCACAGAAATACAAAAGATCATTAACAACTACTATGAACAACTATATGGCAACAAATTCGACAATCTAAACGAAATGGACAAATTTCTAGAAACGCACAGACTCCCAAAACTGGACCCGGAAGAGATAGAAACTTGAACAGAGCAATATCAAGAGTAGAAATTGAACATGTAATCAAGACTCTCCCAACAAACAAAATCCCAGGCCTGGATGGCTTCATGGGGGAGTTTTACTGAACATTCAAAGAAGAACTAACACCCAATCTCCTCAAACTATTTCAAAAAATTCAAGAAGAAGCAAGAATTCCAAACTTGTTTTATGAAGCCAGCATAATTAATTCCAAAACCAGAAAAAGAAACTACAAAGAAAGAAAACTACAGGCCAATATCCCTGCAGAATATCGATGCCAAAATCCAGAACAAAATACTAACAAATTGGATCCAGCAATACACCAAAAAAATTATCCACCATGACCAAGTGGGATTCATCCCAGGGATGCAAGGCTGGTAAAATACTCGCAAATCCATAAATGTGATACACCACATAAATATAATGAAGAATAAAAACCACATGATCATATCAATATATGCCAAAAAAGCCTTCGACAAAATCCAGCATCCATTTCTGATAAAAACATTCAACAATGTTGCAATAAAGGGATCATATCCCAACATAATAAAGGCCATATATGAAAGAACTACATCCAACATCATTCTCAAAGGGCAAAAACTAAAAGCATTTCCCTAAAGAACAGGAACAAGGCAAGGATGCCCACTTTCGCCACTCTTATTTAACATAGTACTGGAAGTCTTAGACACAGCAATCAGACAGGAAGAGAAAATAAAACAGATCCAAATTGGAAAGGAGGAAGTGAAACTGTCATTATTCGCAGATGACATGATACTATACATAGAAAACCCCAAAGATTCCATCAAAAATTTACATGAACAGTGGACACGGACAACAAACTGGGGACAGGGCATGGAGGTGGGGGAGGGAATCAGTGGGTGAAAAGGAGATACATCTGTAACAAAAATTAATTAATAATATATAAATTAATTTAAAAAAAGACTTAAATGTGACACATAAATCCATAAAAATTTTTGAAGAAACTGTAGGCAACAAAATTTCAGACATCATACGCAGCAGAATTTTCACTGATACATCACCTAAGACAACAGAAACAAAGGAAAAAATGAACACATGGAACTACATCAAACTAAATATCTTCTGCACAGCAAAAGATACAATAATCAAAATGGAAAGGCAACCTACTGTATGGGAGAGCATAATTGCCAGTGATATATCTAATAAGAAGGTAATTTCTAAGATATATAGAGTATACATACAATTCAACAAAAGGAAGACAAAAAACCCAATTAAAAAGTGGTCAGAGGAGCTAAATAGATACCTCTCCAAACAGGACATACAAATTGCTAAGAGACATATAACAAAATTCTCAACATCACTAGTCATCAGAGAGTTGCAAATTAAAACATCAATAATGTATCACCTCACACCTGTCAGAATGGCCGACTTTAACATATCATCAAACAACAAGCATTGGTGAGGGTGAGGTCAAAAAGGAACTTTAATACACTGATTGTGGGAATGCAGGCTGGTGAAGTCATTGTGGAAAACACTATGATGTTATCTCACAAAATAAAAAATTGAATTGCCATTTGATCCAGAAATCCCACTTCTAGGAATATACTCTATGTAGCCCGAGACCATTATCAGAAAGAATATTTGTACCCCCATGTTTGTAGCAGCACTATTTACAATAGGTAAGATCTGGAAACAGCCCAAATGTCCATCAGTAGACAAATGGTAAAAAAAGCTGTGGTACATATACACCCTGGAGTACTATGCAATTGTAAGAAAGAAAGATCTCTTATTGTATGAGTGGACATGGAAGGACCTGAAAAGTATTATCCTAAATGAAACAAGCCAAGCAGAGAAAAACAAATATCACATGATCTCTCTTATTTGTGGAATATAATGAACTTAATAGTCTGAGAAATTGTGTAGACCCAGAGACATGGAAATAGGGTACAAACTGACAACCCTCAGAAGAAGAGTTGGTGGGGGGGGGAGGGAAGAGATAAAACACAGAACTTACATGCATGTACACATATCCGATGGACATGGAGACAACATAGCCAGGTATGGGGTTGTGGCAATGGGGAGCAGGGTGTCAATGGGGAAAAAAAGAAGAAACATCTGTAACAAAAATAAATTAATAAATTAGGGACTAGGAAAATGGCAGCAGTGTGAATGGAAGCTACACAGACCATCTCCCAGGACCAAACTGGAATTACAACAAAAATAAAGACAAATCGTCTGGAAAAGGCAACTGAAAAGTAGCTTGAAAAACCACATAACCGGGGAACCGACTCAAGTCCGGTAGGCTTGTGAACACACTTGAGGGTGCCAGGAGCCCACGGTCCGCCGCAGCCTGGGCTGGGACCTGTGGAAGCCTCAGCTGAGACCTATGGCCTTGGCTGGGACCTGCTCTCTGCTGGGACCTGCAGCGGCCTTGGCTGGGACTTGAGGTGGCCTAAGCTGGGAACTGAGCACTTGGACGGGAACTGTGGCCTCACCTGGGGCCTGCACCCTCAGCTGGGATGTGCGACCTCAGCTAAGAGCTTGGCCCTAGCTCGGTGTTACGCCCTCGGCTTGCAGTTACCAGGGCCTGGGCCAGGAGTGATGGCCTTAGCTGGGAGCAGTGCCCTGGGGTTAAAGTCCCAAGCGGCTCCCCAGCACAGAGCCAGGACAGAGGCTAAATTAGCAGCAGCCACTCAACTTGGGCTCTGGCATAGGGAAGACAGACTGGACTAGAACTATGTGGAAAAAATTGGGATGTGGAGGGCACTCAGAGCTTTTGCTGAGTTTCAGCCACGCAGGACTGTGGTCATCTTACTCCTTCCCAGGGCCCTGGGGAGAGCCTGTGGCTCCTCCCTCAGAGATTCAACCCAACCAGGTGACCATTAAAATGCTAATTGAAGCCAATTAACAAGCAGCATCTGCCCCACCCTCAAGAAATCCTCTTACACTGAGCACCTGAGAAAGTTTTTTATTCAACTCAGAAACCTAGGTCCTTCAGGTGACCACTACTAATAGCCTCCTGGCAAAAATGCTAGAGGATAACTACCATTCGCTGGGCTAGCAACTCTAACCAGGAAACTAAGACTTCACATTGGTGTTCATTGTGGTTGCTCCCTGCCTCACCAAACCCAGGAGAGGGAATACAAACAGCAGAACTCCAACACCCAAAGGAAAAATTTGGCAGGCTCCAAAGCCCACTGTGATAACCAACATGGTGAAACACAGAAACAAAGCTAATTGAAAGAATAAGAGACCTCTACTGAAGATGAGATAAATGAGGTGCAGTTAAGCAAGTTAACAAAACTAGAATTCAGAGCCATGATCTTGAGGGAGCTCAACAGCATGTGTAAGGACATGAGCACCATGAGTAAAGACATAGAATTGTTGAAAAACAATCAGTTGAATATTAAAAAACACCAAGAAGAAATAAAGATTGACATATCAAAAATAAAAAAAATAAAATAAAAAACATTGGGAACTCTAAATGGCAGAGTAGAAGAAACTGAAGACCGAATAAGCGAATTAGAAGATAGGGTAGAAAAAAAATCAACAAATCAGAAAACCAAAATGAAAAAGTAATTAAAAAACAGGAAAACAGCTTAAGAGAACTGTGGAGCAACTGGAAACATAATAACATTCAAAACATGGGAGTGCCCAAATAAGAGAAAAATGAGCAAGGGCTAGATAATATATTTGAAGAAATAGTGACAGAAAACTTCCCTAATTTGGTGAAGGAAGAACACATTCATGTTCCAAGAAGCACAGAGAGCCCCAAGTAATCAGAACCCAAACAGGCCCACACCAACACACATAGTAATCAAAATGCCAAAAATTAAAGACAAAGAGAGAATCCTAAAAGCAGCAAGAGATAAGCAACAGGTTACCTACAAAGGAAACCGCACAAGGCTCTCAGCTGACTTCTCAACAGAAATAGTACAGGCGAGAAGAGAATGGCATGAGGTAATCAAGGTAATGAAAAACAAAAATCTGAATCCATGACTACTCTACCCAGCAAGGGTATCATACAAAATAGAAAGTCAAATAAAGAACTTATCATACAAAAACGGTTAAGGGAATACATTAGCACCAAACCAGCACTGTAAGAAATGTTAAAAGGACTGCTGTAATTACCAGGAGAAATAGGAAGAAAAATAGAACCATACTAAATAAAAATGGCAATAACACACAAATTCCACTAGTCTCAAAGAGAATATTCTCAGTAAAGCATTCCATATCCAAACCATATAATATATAAAACACACACACCACTACATAATTATAGGAAATGCAATCTACATACATACATATGTGTTGAATAATACAGAGCCGCAAAGCCCACAGCCCATTCTCAGTCACACAAAACTCGTCCCATATGCAGATTTGCAAACACCAAATCAATCACACACTAAACATTAACCCAGTTTGAACCAACATGTTGTGGACTTGTGTACATAACACGTACATTAGAGTCACCACCCCATACTGCTACAAATGTAAATAACACATAACAAGACACATTCATGAAAGATGATGAAAAATCTTACCTAGTTAAATAATGAGTAATGAGCTTGGTTAACATTAAAACAGAGACAGTGACATAATACTAATGCACACTTTAATTTCTTCTAAAACAAAAACTTGCCCTGGCCGGTTTGGCTCAGCGGTTAGAGCGTCAGCCTGCGGTCCGGAGAGACCCGGGTTCGGTTCCCGCTAAGGGCATGTACCTTGGTTGCAGTTTGTCCCCAGCCCTGGTTGGGTCATGTGGGTGGCAGCCACTCGATGTGTAGCTTTCACGTCGATGTTTCTCTCTCTCTCTCTCCCTCTCACTCTATCTGAGCAAAATATCGAAAAATGTCCTCAGGTGAGGATAAAAAAAAAAATATTTTAAACAAAAACTTATTTTACATCCATATATATTTCTCAATCAACATATATATCAGTATACATAATTTTACATGCAGAAGACATCATAAAATTGAACCACATATACCCTCATTGTCCACTTTTTTTATGAGGAAATTTAGTAGATATCTAACATTCAGTTCTTGCATACTGTCTTTCAGGCATGGTTCTAAGTTTTTGATAATCATATAATCTCCAGTAATGTCATATACAAGATACCCAAACCCACTGACATCCACCCAACATGCAACTGTATTGTGTTTACCTAAAGTTTGGAGGAAATTGAATTTTCCATGGGAAAACCACCTGATTTTCTATGAAAGCAAGTGTCATGTGTGGTGATGATGCCTATTGTGTAATTTCCACTCAATGTGGTGTTTTGAATAACACAAACCCCAGAAAATACCTCATTTCTGTTCTTTTGAAATTTCCATTTCTTAGAACTTAACACCAACGATGATGGGTCTAAGCCTGAGTCACTTGTGGAGGTCTTAGATCTTACTCTGAAAGGTGAAGAAAATCCTTCGTCCTCCACCAGTTTTACCTGTGTCTCCTCCTCATCCTGGACTCCACTCGGCGATGAAGGTGAGGAATATGCTGAGGTGGCATCTGAGACTGAACAAGAGATGCAGCCGAGCTCCTTTACCCCGTCTCTACTTAGTCTACTTTCTCCTCAAACACAGGAAGGGCTTCAGGGCTGACAGACTAGTACTAACTTTTCTGCAGAAGGACATACAGGGAGTGTGACTTCAAGGACAAGGCAAGGTCCCTCAGCAGAATTTTCCTACATAGCATGACTGGGACAGCTGTGGCTGAGGTAGTGGACAGTGCCCATATGTGGGTGGGGGTTCAGTCAGAACCTTCCCCTCAGATGAGCACAAACTCATATCCTCACATACGCACATCTGTCCTCCTACATACCAGGTGTGGCCCCATTTCCCCTGCTTTTTCCTTGTATGCTCCATACACAGGCCTTCCGCCCACATCTATCATCTCCACTCTCTAGTAGCACTACCCAGGTACAACCTTACCTCCATCCTTCACACAATCATTTTCAGACCTACCCATTTACACACTAGTTCCTCAGAGAATTCACACCCCTCACACACATCATCTGGTTTACATTTCTCAATCTAGGTCATCCTTTAGCAAACTCATGTGCCCTGAAGGAAATGAACTTTCTTTCAGCTGTTGTTTTTCTAATCCACATGCGTCCTCAGGCCCCAGGCCTTCAGACCTTCATAGAGCTGAACATTCTGGGAACTCACACACCTCTCTTACTTTCTCCATCTCACAGGAAGAACAGGTACCACTCCTGTTCACAGGTGCTGTCACACCACATAACACATGTGCACACACCCATTCTCCATCCCCTTTTCCAACATCCAAAACAGTCACCAGATACATCCCAGAGCCTACATACAACTCCACAGAACATGCATACAAAGCTGCATCCTCATTCCCACGTAGTTATACCATGTAACCTTCTCAAATAAAGCACACCATGCACAGCATTCTGAACTATCCCCTAGAGATGTACCTGCAGCCACATGTTCACTTAGTCTGTCTTATCTTGTACAGACTTCACTCGCACATTCTACCTTTTTCATGTTTGGAATTTTCTCTCCTAGAAATGAATCGGATGCCTCTACGCCAGGACTTGGAACCATCGAAGATTTCCCTTTCCTTGTCCTCTTCACAGGCCTCTAGTAATTTCTTTTCAATTAATGATAATAATCCCTGTATGTCTGCAGCACTCGGTGCAGGTGAAAGGGTCATGACGATTTACTACATGCATGTGCAAATGAAAGGTGGTGTGGCCGTGTTATACAATACAGAGGAAGGATTCAAGCTGCCTTCAAAAAAGATTAAAATGCAAAAAATGAGCTATATTGAAAAGGTCCATAAAAATATTCCCTGCTCTCACGCAGCTGTGAAGAAATTCCCAACTGCCCGTGAGCCCAGCTTACACAGCGGCTCCCGAGAGCAATGGATTCGTACTCAGAGGGGAGCACGGCCTCCCGCTCAGGAGGAGGGTTCCAGGGGCAGCGGCCCTGAGTGGCTGCTGGCCCCACAAAGTGGCTTCAGGTGCATGGCCTGCTGCCGGGTCTTCCCCAGCTTAGAAGCCCTTCGGGAGCATGTGGAGCATGGGGTCAGCGTGGGCTTCAGCTGCCACACTTTCCACCTTAACCTGGCTCGTCTGGAGCGCAAGGGCCTTAAGAGAAGGAGGACAAGGAAACTGAGAGGGCAACACATTTGGGCCTGAAGAAAACCTGGCACAAATGGACAAACTGATTTTCAGCACCTAAAAGAGAGGAAGGGAAGCAAACTAGATTCTATTGAGGAGGCTTCATTTCCTCTATGCAGACACACTACCCAGTTTCTCATGCATATCTATGCCACCGTCTCTACAACCACACCACCAGTATGAGCAGACAACCCCTCTTAATACTCCCCACCACGTTCCTGAGGGAGAGGAAGGCAGACCACACCACCCCAGATCCTGTCTTACACTCTACCCAACTTCATTATTTCCATATATACCATTCATGCACGTATGCTTGATGCCAAATTGTGTAACATGACAGAATTCTGATCGTACAGATTGGAACTCCCCTCTGCTGCCCTCACCTCCACCCACATTTCCCCAAAAATGGTCTTTGTTACAAATTTTGCATATTTTTCTATATCCTTTCTTTAAATAAAGATATACCTTTTCCCATACCTTCCTGTAATCTATTCAGTTGCACAATTTTTGGGCTGGCACACAGACATTGTTATTAATGAGAGAAAAATTGATACTACATGGGTGAAACCAATAGCAATCATCATCCACCTCTTAGCCTATGAACTTGAGGACACAGAGGTGCATACACACTGGTTACACATGCGTACCCATGGGGAAGGAAGGAGCACAGGATGAATAGTTGCAAGACAATCTAATATGTAGATATATGTAGAGCTGTCCATTCGTAGCATCTTACACTTTGGGGCATAATACCTTCACAAGGGTGAAGGCTACCAATTATAAAGAACATTACTTAAAAGGAGCACAGAGGCTGAGAAACAAACAACAACAAAAATTATTTAAAAAGTATTTACAATTCATAAAACTATACAGAAGAAGAAAAATTAAGATAGTTATACTTTAAATGATATTTATATTTGTAGCTTTTATTCTTCTGAACTTATGAAAGCTTATATCTGCATGATGGCATTTTGGACACCTGTACACACATATTAGATGATCTTGAAACTACTTATTCTGTGCTCCGTTCTTGTCCATGGATGTGCCTAAGAAGTGTACAGGCACCTGTGTGCCCACAAGTTCACAGAAGCTAAGAGGTGGATTACAGTTGCTGTTGGTTTTCATCTGACTAGTATTTTTTACTTCTTCCTTTGAAAGATCCTCTATTTTCTGACCAAATATGTGGGCAAGTCAGTCAGACTAGCCAAATGAAGTCATTATATTATAAAATGCCTTTCCATCATAGACCTAGGGGTGAACAACTACCCATGTTTGACCAATCTGTACAGAGAGCCTGAAAAATTAAAACAGAGCAGATAGAGATGGTGGGGCAAGTGGTGAGTTATCCTATGTCTGCAACTCAAGTTAAGATTTTTCCACTGCTGGACTTGCTTCAGTTCCTCTTTTTTGAAAGATTGGGCTGTTTTAACTGTTACTGTAAAGTCACCAAGCCTTCCCATAAGCCTTCAATAACTTCTTTTTTCCTCAATTAGCCTGAGCCATTTACTAGTGTTTATAACATACTGTGCCTTACTTGATGCAAATTAGCTTCAACACGATAATTTCTTCCATTTTAATAGCTGAAATGATATAACTTAGGAAGGAGTAACACCTTATATTCCTCTGACTTTATATTGAAACAGTAAGGGATATACTTGTATTCAGTATGTATACTATGTTCTTGCTTAATTACAAACATGCATTAAAATGTTTGGATGTGTAAATAAAATGACTTCAATAAACAAAATTGACCTCAATACACTAGACCTGGATTTATATTTGTTACTACTACTTTCCAGTTTCTATACTTTCTGAGTCAACACACTCATCTTGGAAATGGAGGTCACAATCCCTAAGGTAACTAACTATGAGGGTGAGAAGACAGAGGTGAATGCTCCTCATGCTGTGTCTGGCTTAGTTACTCAAAACATTCTTTTTCATTCATTTTCTACTTTTTGTTTTTAACTTATTATTAGCAGTTTGATTACAATGTATCTAGGTAGAATTCTTTTTAGTTAATATAGTTTGAGATTTGCTGAGCTTGAATTTTTTTTTTAATTTTTGGAATAATTATAAACTCAAAAGAAGTTGTAGAAACAGTCTGGAGCCATTTCCTGACACAATCAAAGTGCATTATCAAAACCAGGACACTCATTGGAACACTGTAGTAAGCCTGACCACAGCCCTTCCTCAGATTTACTGCTTTTTCATGCATGCATTTTTGTATGTTTTTATGTACAATTAGGTCATTTTATCATTTTTGCAATTAAGATCCTGAAGTGTTTCATCACTAGAGCAATTTTCTCATGTTGCTGTTTATGGTTACATCCATCCTCCCTTTCTAACTCGTGGCATTTCTTCTTTTATGAATTGTCTAAAAAAGCAACAAACTGAGAAACAATGTCTTGACTTATATCAGAGATGAAGGCTAATTTCTTGAATATACTTGTAGCTCGATGAAAATAATACCTCCAAAAAAATTCCACTAAAAAAATGGATAGCCATGGCCGGTTTGGCTCAGCGGTTAGAGCGTCAGCCTGCGGTCCGGAGAGACCCGGGTTTGGTTCCCGCTAAGGGCACGTACCTCGGTTGCAGTTTGTCCCCGGCCCTGGTTGGTTGTGCGGGTGGCAGCCACTCGATGTGTCCCTTCACATCGATGTTTCTCTCTCTCTCTGTTCCTCTCTCTCCCTCCCACTCTACCTGAACAAAAAATGGAAAAATGTCCTCGGGTGAGTATAAAAAATAAAAAAAAAAAAAAAAAAAAAATGGATAAACTACATTGAATAGTTTCACTTAAAAAGTAGTCTTTAACATATGAAAAGTCTTTAACATATGAATAGTCTTTAACATATGAAAAGGCACATAATGACACTCATTAAAGACAATTATATTACATTTTTGCCTATTAGATGATGTTAAATATTATGTAGGAAAATGAAAACACTATTATTGATAAAAATATAATTTAGTACAACTTCAAAGGAGAGATTTGGCAATGTCAAAATTTTGAATGCATATGTTCTTGTTTTATCTTTAATTTTAAAAGTATAATTTTATGTTTGAATACACATATACACACATAAAATATGTTCATTGTGGCATTTTGTAACCAATATTTTATAGGAAAATATTGGAAACAAGCTAGTCATTCATCATCAGATAACTGGAAGAATACATTTACAGAGTGGAATACTAAAAAACTACTTTAATAATGAAACAAATACAGAAAAACCTCCAAAATACCAAAATATTTTAAGTGAAAATTATCTTGTATATATAATATATTTCCATTTGTGTAAACATTTTCTATAAACCTAGAATCTACATATCTACCCATTATTATCTATTCTTTAAAGGCTCTGCTCACTGTATTTTGATTTTTAAAAGGCCCAAAATAAATGTGAAGGTTTCGATATCCGATCCTCTGCTTATGTGATTTTAATTAGCTACTAGCTGTAGTCTAAATATTTATTAGTTTTGTAACCTTTGCTACCAGTAAACATTTTTTGACCATTGTATTGATGATAATATAGGTTGACTACATTGTTTTCCAGCACATTTATTTTAAGTTGTGAAGGTTAATGTCCAGTTGCTGTTCAGATAAAATTTCTCTGTGAATATAAAATAAGTATGGGTCCTCACATAAATCAAAATAGGTTTCATTTTATTGATATTAGATTTGGATTTAAGGGACAACGTTTTCATTATTTCAACAGTAATAATTAGCAACAAGCAAATGAATATTTGAAATAGATACTTGCACAAATCAAAATATTTAACAAATGGGACTATGACTTAGATCATTCACTGTTGAAATTATTTGACCAAAAAAATTGTAAATAAACACTAATGAATAAATGGAAGATGAAACTTGAGTGTTTTTCAATCTAATATGTTCTGTTTTATTTGTGCTTTCAAGTTAGTAAAATAGAACTTAAAACACATTAAATCATATACAAATCAATGATCAGATTTGTCATTATTTTCTTTATTCATAAAGGAAATTAAATGCAGTCTTATAGACACTGATTAAAAAGTATGGCATTTGTGTTCAGCTAGTGTGGCCCAGTGGCTGAGTGTTGACCCCTGCACCAAAGGGTTGCCGATTCAAGTCCTGGTCAGAGCACATGCCCAGGTTGTGCACTCGGTCCACAGTGGGGGCATGCAGGAGGCAGCTGATGGATGTTCTCTCTCATTGATGTTTCTCTGTCTCTCTGTCTCTCTGTCTCTCTCTCTCTTCCTCTCCCTTCTCTCTAAAATCAATAAAGAAAAAAAAAAAATAAAAATATATAAAAGTATAGAATTTGTGTTTATTTAAAATAAGAGAAAGTAACTTCAAAGTATATTACATAATCTTATTTTTTAAAAGCTATTGGTATAGGTGTTTGAAGAAATAGCACATGTGGGACTTAATTAGAGATGTCTTACTCAGAGGGTTAGAAATGCCTGACTGTCCTTCATGAGGTCCTAGGGACATTCTCGCTCACACAGATGGTGCTGAGGTGGACCTCCCACCTGTTCTCTCCATAAATGGACCATGTGTGGTGCATCTTCAGGGAAGGAACTGCCTCAATTCTCCAGCTAGACCACTTGAACACAGGACTGAAAGTTCTATAGCTGTACACACAGGTTAGGTAATCATTTAATACCAAAGCAGTTTTTGATTAGTAAAAAAATCTATGTGCATTTTAATCTTTCAATATCAGATAAACTTACTGAGTGAAAACATGTAAATAAATAATTGCTATTTTCAGAATTATATGATTTGTGAGCAAAATATAGACCATGTTATTCTGTACATGATTACTTTAAAGGCAATGAAATAGGTCTTCATTTAGAGATTTTAGAACAGTGTTCATGAAGGTAGGAGCTCAGAGTTCTTATGAATTAATGTACATAATAGTGTTTTATTTAGTATATGATATATTACTATTAAAATGCTTTTAATATTTTAGTTGAGCTCTGTCCATATTTCATCAAATATATTTTCTACCTCATTTTATTCCAGAAAAAAATAAGCTACAAATCAATAAATTACCTAGAAAAGAGTAAAAAAAATTACTGAAAATAGCATCAAATACTTTTATTATTTTTTTAATTAATTTATTTTTGTTACAGATTTTTCCCCTTTTTTACCCACTGACTCTCCCCACTCCCTCCCTCCCCACCCTGTCCCCACCTTTGTTGTCCATGTCCATTGTTCATACACACATGCATATAAGTTCTGTGGTTTATCTCTCCCACAACCCCTCTTCAGGAAATTGTCAGTCTGTACCCACTTCCACGTCTCTGGGACTACCCCATTCCTCAGTTATGTTCATTATATTCCACAAATAAGTGAGATCATGTGATATTTGTCTTTCTCTGCTTGGCTTGTTTTGCTTAGGATAATACTCTCCAGGTCCCTCCATGTCATCTCAAAGGATAAGAGATCTTTCTTTCTTACACCTGCATAGTACTCCATTGTATATATGTACCACAGCTTTTTCATCCATTCGTCCACTGATGGACACTTGGGCTGTGTCCAGATCTTAGCTATTGTGAATAGTGCTGCTACAAACATGGGGGTACATAACAGGCATTTTTTACAAATGTTTTTTAAAAAATGATAAAATACCATGAAACAATCTGCATGAATTTGCAATATTTTCTCCAGACCCTGACATTTGTGAACCCACTAGATCCAGAGGATGACACTATTTAAAGGCAACTGACAGCTACGCAGCCTTTATATTTGTGCATCTTCTCTGCTCAGGTAGAGAGTCTGTGGATGTTGCCATTTTGACTCACTGAATCACAGTCTATCTAAATTCCAAAGACTGAAGAATTTACCCAGAACCAGGTGATGCATAAAGACCAAATTCAGCCACTGAGGACAATTCTAAATTTTAATTATAGAATGTAAACATTTTGTAAAATATGAGTAAAATATAACTGATCTACTCCCCAAGTTTTAGAATTCAGTCACCAATTAAAAATAAAGCAAAAAAAGTTACAATCATATTTTAAAGCCAATTTTAATTATAATAATGTAACTAATTAATCAGTATAGTGTTTCTGATAATTTCTGGTGGTTGCTCTAATTACATGGAACAATATTCAATATGTGCTCAAATTACTAATGAGAGTTAGTGTTCTAAAATTATTTCCATTTTATTGCATGCCTCAAAAAAAAAAAAGAGACACAATTCTACTGTACTATTTTAAATACTAGACATGAATAACACCGAAAAGGGCTATCTTTTGCTGAGAGGAACGTAAAAGTACATTATTTTACATTTACTGGATATTTATTTAGTAATATTCAGTATCCAATAATGCTCAGACCAGATACCCACAATTTCACAATTTTCTGTCACTTTCAAGATGGGAAGTCTCATTCTAACATATTATTGATGTGTTCATTAGACACAAAAATGATGTGCTGTGATGGATGTTGTACCTAATTAAACACTAACCCTTCAGTACTGCTGAGAATGGGATTCAACCTGACACTTCTCATTTCCATAAAGTTGATGGTTTCCACATACTGGGAAGTTTTCTGCAATTTCAAGTCCCAAGATAGACATAAATATCTCCTAGATTCATGCAATACCTCCCAATTGCACTAAGTGGAATGCTTCACCAAAATAAAGGGAGCTTTCTTTGTGGTTTATGGCTTATTTAGCAATTAATATAGAGTAGAAACTTTGCTTTCAGACTATTGTCCTTTACTAGTCATCAAGTGTTCTGTTTGCTTTTTTGTTTCTCTGTCTGCTGTAACCATTTCCGAGGTGAATGGAAGAAGTCATGAAGATTTCCACGTTCATATTCTCATGTGTGAAGTAGAGTTAGGATAGCATATTAAATAAACAAGTATAAAACCAGTTGGTATCCTCTTTACTAACTAATGATCAAAACAGGAATAAGAACATTAAACTAAATGTATTGAAAGATAAAGAACTGTGTGGAAAGAAGGTTTGAAACCTGTACTTAGTAACATATAAGATTTATTAGAAAATATTAGAGCTGTCAATCCACATTATTTGCTCCATAAATGACATATTCTCCAAAGACAAGAACTTCAGGTCATTCATTAAAAGTGAATAGTCTTGCCTGGCTGGCATGGCTCACTGGTTGAGTGTCAACCCATGCACCAGTTCAACTCCCAGTCAGAGCACATGCCCAGGTTGTGGACTAAATCCCCAGTGAGGGACATGCAGGAGGTGGCCAATCAATGTGCTCTCTCATCAATGTTTCTATCTCTCTCTCCCTCTCTTTTTCTTTCTCTAAATTCAATAAAGAAAAAAAGTATTTTTAAAAATTTAATAGTCTTTTGATGAATCAGCCAAATGCTAATTAAAAATCAATGTATATTTTATAATTAATGTGATCATATAATTTTCCATCTAAAAATAGACATGTTTAAAAGTAAAAGAAGGAATTAATAGTTATACTGAAGCAGCAGGAATAAAACAGGATTTTCATGAACAAAATAATTTTTTTCCTCTGTTTATACCTAATTAAAGGCAGACCACTCAAGGAAAGTAGATATACAAACAGGATATTGGACAATGTAAATCAAGTAAATATAAAATTATATATAAACAACACATACATTTTATTCTTAGAAAAACTGTGAGCCATCATTCTAGTGTGTAAAAAAGCATGTTGTGTTAGCATGTTGTCTTTAGCTAAAGTTCTGAAGGTCCAGAAAACGAGGGTGAGATAGAAACAGACCTAGGAACCACAACAGGGAAGACAGGCCTGATGAGGTTTAGCCAGGAAAGTGAAGATTTAGCAGCGGGTCATAAAAACTTTTTAAAATCTTTTGAGGACAGACATGAACAAGAAGGTTATAGTCACTGTCTGCTTCCAGAGGACAGAGCTGGGATTCAGAAGTGAGAGGGGAAGAGATCTTTGGTTCAACAAAGAAGATAATTTTTGAACAATGGAGACATGCCCAACCACAGAATAGACCATTATGTGAGTTAGTGAGCTCCCCAACACTACAAGTACACGTGTGGGATTTGGACAAAAAGCAGAGATCTCTTGTGGTGTCTCTACATGAATGTGAGAAATATTTTCCTAGAAGTTCTTTATTAGATCTCCCCTCACATATCATTGAACAAAAATCTGCCATATGATTGCCCCTAACCAATCATTGGCAAGGGGAACTAATCCATCACAATTGAAATCCACCAATTAGGACTTATCCCTATTTAAACTGGGGGAGACATGGACACAAAGAAATATCTTTGTCAATAAAAGAGGCCAATGGTTATTTGCAAAATATGTAATAGACCCTACAGTCTTACTGCTCACAGAATAGCATTATCTACAGCACCTGAATTCCAAACCCCACTCCAAACCCACTGAATAAAAAATCTATTTTTTGTAATCTTTCTTTTTTTTGCATTAATCTTCAGATAGAGCAGGAGAAAGGGAGGGAGGGAGGGGGGGAGAGAGAGAGAAAGAGAGAGAGAGAGAGAGAGAGAGAGAGGTGACAGAGACACACTGATTGATTGCCACCCACACGACCCCAACTGGGGCTGGGGACAAACTGCAACTGAGGTGTGTGCCCTTAGTGGGAACTAAACCTGGGCCTCTCTGGTCCATAAGCCAAAGCTCTAACCACTTAGCAAACCAGTCAGTGCAAAATCTGTTTTTAGTAACATGATTTTTATTTACATTAAAGTTTGAAAAGGTCTTCCCTACAGTGCCTCCTATAGGCTGC
>JBAWUJ010000096.1:0-7500 GCA_037176705.1 Molossus alvarezi
CCTAACCCTAACCCTAACCCTAACCCTAACCCTAACCCTAACCCTAACCCTAACCCTAACCCTAACCCTAACCCTAACCCTAACCCTAACCCTAACCCTAACCCTAACCCTAACCCTAACCCTAACCCTAACCCTAACCCTAACCCTAACCCTAACCCTAACCCTAACCCTAACCCTAACCCTAACCCTAACCCTAACCCTAACCCTAACCCTAACCCTAACCCTAACCCTAACCCTAACCCTAACCCTAACCCTAACCCTAACCCTAACCCTAACCCTAACCCTAACCCTAACCCTAACCCTAACCCTAACCCTAACCCTAACCCTAACCCTAACCCTAACCCTAACCCTAACCCTAACCCTAACCCTAACCCTAACCCTAACCCTAACCCTAACCCTAACCCTAACCCTAACCCTAACCCTAACCCTAACCCTAACCCTAACCCTAACCCTAACCCTAACCCTAACCCTAACCCTAACCCTAACCCTAACCCTAACCCTAACCCTAACCCTAACCCTAACCCTAACCCTAACCCTAACCCTAACCCTAACCCTAACCCTAACCCTAACCCTAACCCTAACCCTAACCCTAACCCTAACCCTAACCCTAACCCTAACCCTAACCCTAACCCTAACCCTAACCCTAACCCTAACCCTAACCCTAACCCTAACCCTAACCCTAACCCTAACCCTAACCCTAACCCTAACCCTAACCCTAACCCTAACCCTAACCCTAACCCTAACCCTAACCCTAACCCTAACCCTAACCCTAACCCTAACCCTAACCCTAACCCTAACCCTAACCCTAACCCTAACCCTAACCCTAACCCTAACCCTAACCCTAACCCTAACCCTAACCCTAACCCTAACCCTAACCCTAACCCTAACCCTAACCCTAACCCTAACCCTAACCCTAACCCTAACCCTAACCCTAACCCTAACCCTAACCCTAACCCTAACCCTAACCCTAACCCTAACCCTAACCCTAACCCTAACCCTAACCCTAACCCTAACCCTAACCCTAACCCTAACCCTAACCCTAACCCTAACCCTAACCCTAACCCTAACCCTAACCCTAACCCTAACCCTAACCCTAACCCTAACCCTAACCCTAACCCTAACCCTAACCCTAACCCTAACCCTAACCCTAACCCTAACCCTAACCCTAACCCTAACCCTAACCCTAACCCTAACCCTAACCCTAACCCTAACCCTAACCCTAACCCTAACCCTAACCCTAACCCTAACCCTAACCCTAACCCTAACCCTAACCCTAACCCTAACCCTAACCCTAACCCTAACCCTAACCCTAACCCTAACCCTAACCCTAACCCTAACCCTAACCCTAACCCTAACCCTAACCCTAACCCTAACCCTAACCCTAACCCTAACCCTAACCCTAACCCTAACCCTAACCCTAACCCTAACCCTAACCCTAACCCTAACCCTAACCCTAACCCTAACCCTAACCCTAACCCTAACCCTAACCCTAACCCTAACCCTAACCCTAACCCTAACCCTAACCCTAACCCTAACCCTAACCCTAACCCTAACCCTAACCCTAACCCTAACCCTAACCCTAACCCTAACCCTAACCCTAACCCTAACCCTAACCCTAACCCTAACCCTAACCCTAACCCTAACCCTAACCCTAACCCTAACCCTAACCCTAACCCTAACCCTAACCCTAACCCTAACCCTAACCCTAACCCTAACCCTAACCCTAACCCTAACCCTAACCCTAACCCTAACCCTAACCCTAACCCTAACCCTAACCCTAACCCTAACCCTAACCCTAACCCTAACCCTAACCCTAACCCTAACCCTAACCCTAACCCTAACCCTAACCCTAACCCTAACCCTAACCCTAACCCTAACCCTAACCCTAACCCTAACCCTAACCCTAACCCTAACCCTAACCCTAACCCTAACCCTAACCCTAACCCTAACCCTAACCCTAACCCTAACCCTAACCCTAACCCTAACCCTAACCCTAACCCTAACCCTAACCCTAACCCTAACCCTAACCCTAACCCTAACCCTAACCCTAACCCTAACCCTAACCCTAACCCTAACCCTAACCCTAACCCTAACCCTAACCCTAACCCTAACCCTAACCCTAACCCTAACCCTAACCCTAACCCTAACCCTAACCCTAACCCTAACCCTAACCCTAACCCTAACCCTAACCCTAACCCTAACCCTAACCCTAACCCTAACCCTAACCCTAACCCTAACCCTAACCCTAACCCTAACCCTAACCCTAACCCTAACCCTAACCCTAACCCTAACCCTAACCCTAACCCTAACCCTAACCCTAACCCTAACCCTAACCCTAACCCTAACCCTAACCCTAACCCTAACCCTAACCCTAACCCTAACCCTAACCCTAACCCTAACCCTAACCCTAACCCTAACCCTAACCCTAACCCTAACCCTAACCCTAACCCTAACCCTAACCCTAACCCTAACCCTAACCCTAACCCTAACCCTAACCCTAACCCTAACCCTAACCCTAACCCTAACCCTAACCCTAACCCTAACCCTAACCCTAACCCTAACCCTAACCCTAACCCTAACCCTAACCCTAACCCTAACCCTAACCCTAACCCTAACCCTAACCCTAACCCTAACCCTAACCCTAACCCTAACCCTAACCCTAACCCTAACCCTAACCCTAACCCTAACCCTAACCCTAACCCTAACCCTAACCCTAACCCTAACCCTAACCCTAACCCTAACCCTAACCCTAACCCTAACCCTAACCCTAACCCTAACCCTAACCCTAACCCTAACCCTAACCCTAACCCTAACCCTAACCCTAACCCTAACCCTAACCCTAACCCTAACCCTAACCCTAACCCTAACCCTAACCCTAACCCTAACCCTAACCCTAACCCTAACCCTAACCCTAACCCTAACCCTAACCCTAACCCTAACCCTAACCCTAACCCTAACCCTAACCCTAACCCTAACCCTAACCCTAACCCTAACCCTAACCCTAACCCTAACCCTAACCCTAACCCTAACCCTAACCCTAACCCTAACCCTAACCCTAACCCTAACCCTAACCCTAACCCTAACCCTAACCCTAACCCTAACCCTAACCCTAACCCTAACCCTAACCCTAACCCTAACCCTAACCCTAACCCTAACCCTAACCCTAACCCTAACCCTAACCCTAACCCTAACCCTAACCCTAACCCTAACCCTAACCCTAACCCTAACCCTAACCCTAACCCTAACCCTAACCCTAACCCTAACCCTAACCCTAACCCTAACCCTAACCCTAACCCTAACCCTAACCCTAACCCTAACCCTAACCCTAACCCTAACCCTAACCCTAACCCTAACCCTAACCCTAACCCTAACCCTAACCCTAACCCTAACCCTAACCCTAACCCTAACCCTAACCCTAACCCTAACCCTAACCCTAACCCTAACCCTAACCCTAACCCTAACCCTAACCCTAACCCTAACCCTAACCCTAACCCTAACCCTAACCCTAACCCTAACCCTAACCCTAACCCTAACCCTAACCCTAACCCTAACCCTAACCCTAACCCTAACCCTAACCCTAACCCTAACCCTAACCCTAACCCTAACCCTAACCCTAACCCTAACCCTAACCCTAACCCTAACCCTAACCCTAACCCTAACCCTAACCCTAACCCTAACCCTAACCCTAACCCTAACCCTAACCCTAACCCTAACCCTAACCCTAACCCTAACCCTAACCCTAACCCTAACCCTAACCCTAACCCTAACCCTAACCCTAACCCTAACCCTAACCCTAACCCTAACCCTAACCCTAACCCTAACCCTAACCCTAACCCTAACCCTAACCCTAACCCTAACCCTAACCCTAACCCTAACCCTAACCCTAACCCTAACCCTAACCCTAACCCTAACCCTAACCCTAACCCTAACCCTAACCCTAACCCTAACCCTAACCCTAACCCTAACCCTAACCCTAACCCTAACCCTAACCCTAACCCTAACCCTAACCCTAACCCTAACCCTAACCCTAACCCTAACCCTAACCCTAACCCTAACCCTAACCCTAACCCTAACCCTAACCCTAACCCTAACCCTAACCCTAACCCTAACCCTAACCCTAACCCTAACCCTAACCCTAACCCTAACCCTAACCCTAACCCTAACCCTAACCCTAACCCTAACCCTAACCCTAACCCTAACCCTAACCCTAACCCTAACCCTAACCCTAACCCTAACCCTAACCCTAACCCTAACCCTAACCCTAACCCTAACCCTAACCCTAACCCTAACCCTAACCCTAACCCTAACCCTAACCCTAACCCTAACCCTAACCCTAACCCTAACCCTAACCCTAACCCTAACCCTAACCCTAACCCTAACCCTAACCCTAACCCTAACCCTAACCCTAACCCTAACCCTAACCCTAACCCTAACCCTAACCCTAACCCTAACCCTAACCCTAACCCTAACCCTAACCCTAACCCTAACCCTAACCCTAACCCTAACCCTAACCCTAACCCTAACCCTAACCCTAACCCTAACCCTAACCCTAACCCTAACCCTAACCCTAACCCTAACCCTAACCCTAACCCTAACCCTAACCCTAACCCTAACCCTAACCCTAACCCTAACCCTAACCCTAACCCTAACCCTAACCCTAACCCTAACCCTAACCCTAACCCTAACCCTAACCCTAACCCTAACCCTAACCCTAACCCTAACCCTAACCCTAACCCTAACCCTAACCCTAACCCTAACCCTAACCCTAACCCTAACCCTAACCCTAACCCTAACCCTAACCCTAACCCTAACCCTAACCCTAACCCTAACCCTAACCCTAACCCTAACCCTAACCCTAACCCTAACCCTAACCCTAACCCTAACCCTAACCCTAACCCTAACCCTAACCCTAACCCTAACCCTAACCCTAACCCTAACCCTAACCCTAACCCTAACCCTAACCCTAACCCTAACCCTAACCCTAACCCTAACCCTAACCCTAACCCTAACCCTAACCCTAACCCTAACCCTAACCCTAACCCTAACCCTAACCCTAACCCTAACCCTAACCCTAACCCTAACCCTAACCCTAACCCTAACCCTAACCCTAACCCTAACCCTAACCCTAACCCTAACCCTAACCCTAACCCTAACCCTAACCCTAACCCTAACCCTAACCCTAACCCTAACCCTAACCCTAACCCTAACCCTAACCCTAACCCTAACCCTAACCCTAACCCTAACCCTAACCCTAACCCTAACCCTAACCCTAACCCTAACCCTAACCCTAACCCTAACCCTAACCCTAACCCTAACCCTAACCCTAACCCTAACCCTAACCCTAACCCTAACCCTAACCCTAACCCTAACCCTAACCCTAACCCTAACCCTAACCCTAACCCTAACCCTAACCCTAACCCTAACCCTAACCCTAACCCTAACCCTAACCCTAACCCTAACCCTAACCCTAACCCTAACCCTAACCCTAACCCTAACCCTAACCCTAACCCTAACCCTAACCCTAACCCTAACCCTAACCCTAACCCTAACCCTAACCCTAACCCTAACCCTAACCCTAACCCTAACCCTAACCCTAACCCTAACCCTAACCCTAACCCTAACCCTAACCCTAACCCTAACCCTAACCCTAACCCTAACCCTAACCCTAACCCTAACCCTAACCCTAACCCTAACCCTAACCCTAACCCTAACCCTAACCCTAACCCTAACCCTAACCCTAACCCTAACCCTAACCCTAACCCTAACCCTAACCCTAACCCTAACCCTAACCCTAACCCTAACCCTAACCCTAACCCTAACCCTAACCCTAACCCTAACCCTAACCCTAACCCTAACCCTAACCCTAACCCTAACCCTAACCCTAACCCTAACCCTAACCCTAACCCTAACCCTAACCCTAACCCTAACCCTAACCCTAACCCTAACCCTAACCCTAACCCTAACCCTAACCCTAACCCTAACCCTAACCCTAACCCTAACCCTAACCCTAACCCTAACCCTAACCCTAACCCTAACCCTAACCCTAACCCTAACCCTAACCCTAACCCTAACCCTAACCCTAACCCTAACCCTAACCCTAACCCTAACCCTAACCCTAACCCTAACCCTAACCCTAACCCTAACCCTAACCCTAACCCTAACCCTAACCCTAACCCTAACCCTAACCCTAACCCTAACCCTAACCCTAACCCTAACCCTAACCCTAACCCTAACCCTAACCCTAACCCTAACCCTAACCCTAACCCTAACCCTAACCCTAACCCTAACCCTAACCCTAACCCTAACCCTAACCCTAACCCTAACCCTAACCCTAACCCTAACCCTAACCCTAACCCTAACCCTAACCCTAACCCTAACCCTAACCCTAACCCTAACCCTAACCCTAACCCTAACCCTAACCCTAACCCTAACCCTAACCCTAACCCTAACCCTAACCCTAACCCTAACCCTAACCCTAACCCTAACCCTAACCCTAACCCTAACCCTAACCCTAACCCTAACCCTAACCCTAACCCTAACCCTAACCCTAACCCTAACCCTAACCCTAACCCTAACCCTAACCCTAACCCTAACCCTAACCCTAACCCTAACCCTAACCCTAACCCTAACCCTAACCCTAACCCTAACCCTAACCCTAACCCTAACCCTAACCCTAACCCTAACCCTAACCCTAACCCTAACCCTAACCCTAACCCTAACCCTAACCCTAACCCTAACCCTAACCCTAACCCTAACCCTAACCCTAACCCTAACCCTAACCCTAACCCTAACCCTAACCCTAACCCTAACCCTAACCCTAACCCTAACCCTAACCCTAACCCTAACCCTAACCCTAACCCTAACCCTAACCCTAACCCTAACCCTAACCCTAACCCTAACCCTAACCCTAACCCTAACCCTAACCCTAACCCTAACCCTAACCCTAACCCTAACCCTAACCCTAACCCTAACCCTAACCCTAACCCTAACCCTAACCCTAACCCTAACCCTAACCCTAACCCTAACCCTAACCCTAACCCTAACCCTAACCCTAACCCTAACCCTAACCCTAACCCTAACCCTAACCCTAACCCTAACCCTAACCCTAACCCTAACCCTAACCCTAACCCTAACCCTAACCCTAACCCTAACCCTAACCCTAACCCTAACCCTAACCCTAACCCTAACCCTAACCCTAACCCTAACCCTAACCCTAACCCTAACCCTAACCCTAACCCTAACCCTAACCCTAACCCTAACCCTAACCCTAACCCTAACCCTAACCCTAACCCTAACCCTAACCCTAACCCTAACCCTAACCCTAACCCTAACCCTAACCCTAACCCTAACCCTAACCCTAACCCTAACCCTAACCCTAACCCTAACCCTAACCCTAACCCTAACCCTAACCCTAACCCTAACCCTAACCCTAACCCTAACCCTAACCCTAACCCTAACCCTAACCCTAACCCTAACCCTAACCCTAACCCTAACCCTAAC